>AFIY01001068.1:0-29291 GCA_000223825.2 Zymoseptoria passerinii SP63 | reverse complement strand
GAGGTTTCAGGTTTTTGAACATAAGGTCAATGGCCCACGTCACCACATCAACGGCGGAAATCAGTCTCCATCTCTTAGCACGGAAACTTCACTATTCTTAAAAGGCAAATATCCCAAGATCCTAGATACCTGGGAGCAAGACCTCGATGACAATGACTCAGGTTATGAGCTGTCCGATTCCACGGCGGTCGGAACGACAAAGCATGCGTCCTCCATCGCAGTGAAGAAAGCGCAAATCTCAGGGAGACCATCATTTACACTTTGACCCTCAAAAACGGAAGAGATTAGGAGACGCGTCGTTTCGGATTAGAAAGAACTGGAACGACACCGAGTTCAAGGAGATGATGAGTGCCTGGTTCTCCGGCGACGAAACACCTCGGTGGCATGACAACATTTCATTGATGGAAGCATTGAGACGACTTTCCGACAAGATACCATCACTCGAGATCGCGAAAGGATTCCTCGCCCAGAGACTTGATGAGAGATTGGAGACTCGCCGGATATCCGGCCCCAAGGGGAGGTCCTCGGATGGGCTGACCGTTAAGGATGTTCTACATGTGCTTCGGCACGATGTGATGGACTATCACAGCCACGAGACCATTATCCATAGTCCCAGATCCGTAACGAAGGAAGATCATACTGTCATGGACACCTGCTCCCCACTTACAAACGTTGAATTCACAGACGAAGCGCTTGGATTGCGCGCTGCTTCGCCCAGCACGCAGCTAGACGGGGCAGAAGCATCCACGTCGTCTTCAGCGACATCAGAGGAACACCCGTTACCAACTCAGCTTCCATTTCAGCTTCAACCGGCCCTTCCACTCCCGAGGAAGAAGCTTTGCTGGTGCGCGCGGAGCAGCGAGACAAACGAATCGAACAGAATATCGCAGAAGAAGAGACATACTCGCAAAGCATCCGGGAGCATGAAGAGGAAATCCAAGCTCTCAGGCGGAAGATTCGAGAGCATGAAGAGTCGATCGCCAGAGACCGAGGATCTCTTGACCTTTGCCGTCAGAAGATCCACGAGGCTGAAGAAGCGTCAAGGCAAGACGATGAGGAATTGAGTAAGATGAAAACGAGGTTCGATAAAAAGAGCAAGGCGATCGATGAGTTCATGAAGAGAATTGAGCGTGTGAAAAGACGCCGTTGACACTGAAGAAGTGACTTGTCTTCTATCTTTCCTTTACGAAATCTGGACGGATCTACTCTATTGTATACCTTGGTTCATATCGGTTTGTCGCGCATTCGTGGAGACGGAGACTTGCTGCAGTTCTCGGAAACCAGGTCCCTTCGCGGTGATAGCATCGGATAGTGTTGGGGCGGCGAAAGTGATGAGATCGATGCAGTGATGCGGAACGCAAATAATGTAATATTGAATGGGTCACTTTAAGTCGAGTCAGAAGGTAGTCCTTACTGCTAATCGTATGGGAGTCACCCAGAACAGAACTACTCGCGCAGATTCGCTTGATCGATCGAACATACTGGCGGTGATCATTCAGCATGAGCTCTAAATCCGGACAAGTGAATCCATCTGTGAGTTGCTCCGATAGGCTTATTCAAAACCATGACCTCGCAATGTCTCCCGACAAGAACTATACGCGTAAATTGGTCTGTGCACCCAGAAAACTGGCGCTAGTGTGAGCTAGTCAATCCTTAGCTCGACTCCAGCAGTCTGCTCTAACACGTCGCAGATACAGGATCTGGACTAATCAACTTCCTGCACACTTCCAAGCGATGACTGTGGCCAAGGCGGGGAGCGGAAGTAAACATGGGTGATAGATACATGAGAGGGGTAAACGTCGGTTAATGTGACAGGAATCCTTCAACATGCAAGTCGGTGGCACAGCAAAACTATCTGTCATATTTGTCTTCCATCACCGCTGTACCGCGTGTTCCGCTCGCTTTCAGGATGAACAATGCGATCAGAAGTTCAGAGAGTTGTACCCGTATGCAAATTGCTCTTCGCCGTCGAGCAATTGAACCCGCATTTTGGGGACATGTGGCAGGTGTCTCACCCTGTATCCTACGCGCCTCGCCGCGCTTCAGGCCAGTCGGTTAAGTCTTACGTACCTGCCCTGCTGTATGCTGCGTTAAGAATCCAATCTCCTTTCTGTTCCTGTACTCACGCTCAGGCCTCCATACGGCCTTGCATCTACGTTTGATCTTCGTTCTTGCAATCATGTACGTCCTCCGTTTCTATAGCAGCAGAGCTTTAGCAGCTCTCTTAACTAGCTCTCTGGTTCGAAGCAGATCTACTTCGCTGCACACCATCCATTAAATCTTTCTGAGTCCTCCCAACGATTGCAAATACCTTCGAATTGACAAGTCGTTCCAGCACACTTGCAAGTCCTATTGTATGTCGTCCATGGCTATTAACCTCAGACTTCTCCCTCGTTGGCTCGAGGCGGAGGAAAGACGCGTAATGGATTCTTTGCCACAATGCCAGCACTTGAAGATTAAGCCCGACTATTTATCGACGGACGACGACCTGTCCGAGTTCGGGAGCAACGATAACAGCACTACTTACGGCGATTCTAGGGCGTCTTTATAGCATCCTGAGGAGGTGCAAACGTCATTCGATCGTAGGAGGGAGAATTTGGGAGTCCTTACGGCCAAGGGACTTAAACGGAATCGGAACGAACCCGGATCGTCTGAAGCGAGGAAACGTCGAACTCGCGGTCCAAACCTTGTCATCTTTGACGCTGACACGTAGCAATAATTGTCGGTTCGGTACAAGCACATCACGAGGAACTGGAACGAGGAAGCCTTCAACGCATTGATGCATAGGCTGTACCCCAACACTTCGAAGACGCCCTGGCGGGAGAACATCTCAATGATGGATGGGTCGTCAATGCTGTCTGATTAGTTCCTGGATAAACCTCAGTGTGCAGAGAGGTTGCTTCGCCAAGCGCTCGATTTCCGAAAAGAGGCTGCTTCATCTCGCGTGGCGAGTCGACTTACTGCGGAAGACGTGAAGCGAGTGCTTTCAGATCTGTCCGGAACCGAGTATGAGGGTAGAGAGGAGAGCATAGAAAGAGACGCGAAACCTGTTTATAACCTTCGCAGCTCCAACATACGCGTCACCGCTCGAGTTCATCCGGACATCGCGATAGAAGAAGAGTCGCAGGGCTTACCTCCTGGGCCGCCCGATCCTGTCTCTTACGAATCGCCGACGCCTCCTCCTGCATCTGTCGAAAGCAAATCCGGGACTGATGATATGCACACTTGGGTCGCCAGACTCACCACAGTGTCTGAGACGTTCGGAGAGCCTGCTGACCTAGAACCCCTGGTTCGATTCCAGAGGAAAGTATTCGAGATTGAGAGGGAGAAAGAACGAGTGAAGATACAATGCCTGGGAATGAAAGAGCATGAGCGAGAGGCGATCGACAGCGAGAAGAAAGTCGTGGATCATGATCAGCAGACCAGGGAGCATGTACAAAAGGCCAGAAAGCTGAGATGAGGCCGAAGAGCGGAAGCAACTAGCTGCGGAGTGCCGCCAAAAAGCCGACGACAGTGATCGAGAGATACGTGCAAAGATTGTGGAGGCTAATCGAGCGTGGGCTGAGTACCGCGCGGATTCTGCGACGGCACACTCAGAATAGGTTCGAGAGCAGAGTTGACCTCTGACCGGGGTGTTGACATGGAAGGAGATCAGATGCGTTATAAGACTGCGGCCCAGAACGATGGATGCGAGACTAATAAGCGGACCTCTAAGATTCAATCAATAGCTCAGGCCTAAGCTATAGCGACCTTAAAGAACTATTGCAACGCGAGAATAAAGCGGCGGGACGAGAGCTTGCAACCGCATCCATCTCGTCGCCAACAGGCTTGGCTTCTTTCCACGAGTCGGTGCTCGCCGACTGTGCCTCCAACCTCAACACCATTGTGACGACACTAAGAAGAGGGCAGTGTAAGCAAGGGCAGGTCTACGCATATACTCGCCGTAGATTTGCCGACCACCTGCAGAGCCGATGCGGTGTGCATCCTGAATTCTACTAGGTAGCTGTGCTCCTGGTTTCGTACCGTCGGTCTGGGTTGATTGTGCCGAATTCCCGACATATGGATTTTGCGCATTTCAGCTGTCTCTCGCCACAGCGATTAGCACGGGTTTTCTTGAATCCTCGCTTCTCACCCCTGGAGATTCTGCTTTGCCGCCGCCAGCGTTCGCTTCGACTCTGTTCTCCTTGTCGCTGCTGTTCTATCTATAGTCCTTTAAACGAGCACTGAACTCGCGGTTTGTAACATCCGAAGGCTGTTCGCTCCAAGCGACGCTCTGACACTTAATGCTCGTTCACTTAGCGCCGTCGGGTTCTCGCAGAGAAACCCGAGACAGACATTCGCCTGTTTCCTGCATTTCCGCCTGCGTTCACTCCCTGTTTTCCCCTTCCCGTGTTTATACCAATGTCCTGATCCTTCTTCTCATCGACGACCGGCGTGACTGCCAAGGTTGCACAATCCACAATTTTCATTCACTGAACTCAAGGTTCTAGACCGCCGAACTCAAATTTGTGAACGACTGTCTCTCCCGTTTCCATGAACCTCAGTTCCTGGTGATGCCAGGTCACGATTTCATGTAGAGTCCCGTATACGACACTACGTATACATCGTGTTCTGATATCTCGCCAACATTGAGGCCATGCTCTAGGACGGAGTATTCCGACGCTGTCTATGAGTGCCAGGACGAGGATGTCTTGGCACCAGTCTCAAGGTATAAAGTATGTCTGCTTTCCCTTCCAGGATCTTTTTCTCTTTTCCTTCACCACATCGTCCGCGCTCTGGACTCACTTCTACAAGTCTACTGCCGTTCACTACATAGCACATCCCTCTATGCTACATCTCACACCTTTATCATTTTTATTCTTAGCGTCAAGCAACGATCGCTTCCACGCAGCTTCATCCACCACTGTTTGTCCTCGGCAATCAAACACTTCTCTTGCGTCGAACCTGTCTCGGTTTGCGCCCTCGCCCATCTATGGTTGGGTCGAGGCTAGTCACACTCAGGTTTCCTCCTCAATCACTCCAAACGTTTGAGCTAGGAGTCATGACAACGTCTCGATCATCGTCTAACCCGCTCAGGTCCAGCATCATACCAGGTTCCTCTAAGACTTCAAAGCAGGACACCTGGGCCCGTGCCGAAGCCGAGGGGGTTTATGACAGCGAGTCCAACAACCCAAAAGAGCTCGACTCACCTCCACTTCCTGCTTCTTCCCCATTTCTTCGAACTACTCCCAGGACCAAGGGAAAGGCTCCCGTGACGTCTTACGAATCCTACGAGAAACATGACCAAAGCGATTCTGGAAGTCGTGCTCTCGAGCCGCTTGCGGGCGCGCAAAACGACAAACGTGATCGAGCTGATCGGGAATTCAATGAGAGAAAGCGGAAGCGGGGAGCACTTCACTCTCCTTCTTCGGCAGACCCTAAGCGATCAAAGAAGCTCAACGATTGCTATGAATGCATCGTCTGCCACTGGGGTGAGCGGGCTTTGAGAAGTATGATGGGAAGATTGTATTATAGCGAGACTACCTTCCGGGAGAACGTCGCCCTGATGGAAGAGCTGAAAGCTTTGTCCGATCGTTGCCCCACGCACCCTCTTACGTTGGAACCACTACTCGAACATGCAATCTGGGAGAGAAACAAGGCCCTTGCCAGCAGCGGGAAAAGGTCGTCGAAGAGATTGACGGCTACAGATGTGCGGCAGGTTTTGCTGCAGAAGGAAAATCGTGGCGGGCCAGCAGTGAAACCCGAGACTGGCGAACATCTTGACACTACTGGCCCGCTTCATCGACCAGAGAACAATGCCGAGGAGCACGATTCCGTCATTGACGACACATGGAACCGACCCAGGTCCTCGCCGTCCAGAGAGAGGGAGTTATCAATTTCGCCCTTAGTGCAGCCAGACCCGGCGGAGGCGAATCCTTCTGGCCGGCGGTCTATGACTGCCGGGGCCTCAACGAGCCCAAATCAGCCTTTGAATTCCACCGGCGCACCCACAGTGGCCCTCAGGAGAGGCATAGAAGAGTTGATGGCACGAGTGAAGCAACGCAAGGCGAACCTTGCGCGAAAGAGACAAGAGCAGGTAGATTGTGAGCATAGGATGCATGAACGTAGAGACGAGATTGAACAACGTCGGAGAGCGGTGCAAGAGTACGAGCGGGTGATTCAGGAGCATCGGACAGCCAATGAGGCAGACGAGCAAGCGTTTGAGCAGCGCCGACAGGATATTATCGCCGAAGAGGAAGCAGCCAGGCAGGACAACGACACTGTAGAGTTGCTGAGACGAAGTGTGAGCGATGTCACCGAGTAAGAGTCAGTAATGTGGGGGAAGAGATAATGTAGGCATACCTACTAGGTTTCTTGGTTTCTGCGACGTCCTGCTGTCCTGCTGAACATGGCTTGAGAAGATGACTACGGTGGTCACTACGCAATCCTTCATGGTGGCGATCTCCCTGGAGTGTCGGTCTTGATCGTATCGGTCTTGCATGACGATGCGAATAATGTGTCTTGTCGGCGGACGGTACGCACATGTACCACGGCGGCAACCAAATCTTAACGCTCAGAGTGATGTTCCGGTCGAACCGTCTCTCCTCTGAGAGGTGCTGGTTTACAACCGAAGTTTGTCTGGGGGTCAAGCGGGTGGTCAAGAATGTAGATCGGGCTCAGCTCGTACGCCGGAACCATTTCGCGCAAGAAAAATGCGACCTTTGTCCTGCGTGGAATGTGGCCCTCAGCGCCAGCAAACTGTCTCTTCTAGGCGGGTGCCATACCATCTCCGTCTTGCATTGAAACTGGTTGGAGGAGCTTCAAATGCAGGAAGGACTGCAAAGGCACATGGATCATTGATCAGATCATGCTTACGTTAGATATCGCGTCTTCCCGAGGCCAGGACCACTAGCCGTGGAGCCGGTCACATCGTGCGCGCACATGGGACAACGCGAACAAGCACTGGCATGGCTGGACGACAGAACATGATCAATGTCCTTCTCAGTTGTACTGTTGTCGAAGCAGAGCTTGGCTCCCGCCGCGAGCAGTCCCTGGGAAGTGGGTGGCTATGGTGTGCCGCCGCCAGGCTCAATCCGTCGGTGCATCCGTCAGAGGCACATATCGCACGCCCATATCCCTCTTCTTCGTCACCGTGCCATCAGCAGCCTTGTCAATGACATAGATATGCTGCGAGCCATTCTCTTCCACCGGAATGAACAGCCTATGATTCCAATAAGCCTCAAGTCATCGGGATAATGGAGGTATCACCTTACCTCCCCGGCGCCTTCAGCTGTTCCACCAGGTGATCTGGCAACCCATCCGCCGCAGCACCAACATGTATCGCATCCCACGGCGCACCGTCCCTCCAGCCTAGCCTTCCATCTCCTTTTATAAACTGCACCACTTTACTCTCCAACATCGCCATCCCTTCTCTGCTCTTGCTCATGTTCGCCTCGCCCATATCTCTCAATGCAGTGATATGTTCCACACCTACCACCTTTCCACCCGGCTGCACCAAAGCCGCGAGTACATGTGTGAGATATCCACTTCCACTGCCAATGTCGAGTACGGAGGATCCCGGCCGGAGGTAGGGAAGGAGTGACTCGGCGGCTGCGGCGTGCATGTGTGGAGCGGAGATCGTGGCGCGGTGGCCGATGGATTGTGGGGAGTCCTGATAAGGCGCTTCGGGGGCATAGTGGGCTCGATCAACCTACAGCAGCGGAAGGAGGTCAGACTGTTGATATAGCGGTAACCGCTTGGTGCTCGCGTACGCTCTTCATGGCGTCGCTGACGCGAGGACTGGTGATGAGCCCCGCCTCCACCATGTTGTCGATGAGAGCCTCGTTCGTGACGCCCGAGCATCGCCACGCCATATTTGCGGCGCGCCGTTTGGGCGCAAGTCGAGAGACTTGAGAACCTATCTTGTTGCGACTGTAGAGGTGTAGCGAAAGGGCCGAGATCGTGGCGGATCGCTGGAATCGGGACTATTGACTGGATATGAGTGGAGATCGAAAACTTGACTCGAAGGGCTTGAATACAAAGACTATATGTGTCTAGACGAGCTGGGTGAGTATCTCGTCGGGGGAGGTGTTAGAGGTGATGTTGGAAAGTGGCGGCAAATAGCTTCATTAGAGGGGAAGCCGTGCCAAGATCGATCTCGACCGCTGATGCGCTTCTGATTTCACGTCTCCACATTGCTCGTTCAAGGGCCACTACGTCGATCGACTATTCCAGTGCAGGCATCCAGACATGGAGGACTTCGCAATCTCGAGATGCCTCCGCATCCATGTGCTATGATTCCCTCTCCACGAAGCCACAAAGGAAAACGTACGAGGACGTGAAGCCAGCTTTCGTCAGTTCTGCCAATGTCATCATCGGGCAAGCACTGTTCACCCTGGGTTCAAAAGGAGAAGTGTCCCATTCAAGGATCAAGCCCGGATTCCAGCTTCGAGGACAGCATCTGCCCGTGCTGTCGCCCATCGAGGCCAGTGACCAAGGAGGCATCAAAAGCTCGCCTGCTGACCTTTGCTTTGAGCCCAGGACCAGTACGATGATTGCTCGGACGTATCCCCTTCGCTGAGGTCATGAAAATGTAAACGGCGGGAATAATCGCTTGTTCGATGTTGCGGTCAGACCACGCATGGGAGAAAGAGAATTCGTTTCAACGTAATACATCTCAGGTCATGTCGCTGAGAAGAAAAGTCAAGACCCAACGACGCGCGCCGTCAAAATAGATTGTATTAAAACAAGAAAGACTAACTGGCCAAGGACAAAACACCGCCGTAGCTACTACAATCCACCAGATCACCTCGTCTTGCACTGACCCAAGTCCAGCAATGCGCGATACCTATCCACCAGAATTTCCGACCGCATATGGAAAGAGCTCGCGTCGATTCACTCTCAAGGCAACATTCCGGGACGATTCTTGGATCGCACTCGCAAAAGATCTTCTGTCTCTAGGCTCTTGGTGGCAAGGTGCCAGGATCGTTCTCGCCAGGGCAGTATTCGACCTCCGGGTCGCAGGTCATGTCGGGCATGACGGGAAACTGTCGCTTGACGAGACCTCGAGAGGCTCGCATGGTGACGGCGTCGCCGTGGTCTGCGGCGACTGGTGCCGCTGCAGCGTTGTTGACAGCCATTGAGGTGAGGAGGGCGATGGTGACGAAGAACTTCATCGTGGGCTCGTCGTACTTGTAGATGTTGACGTAGAGCTTGGCGGTGAGAGATGAGTGGTCGAGCGATGAGTGGTCGAGAGAAGATTGCACGTACTTACGTTGGTGGGGCGAAGAAAATGTCGTTATGATGAGGATGTTCTGGAATCTTGAGGGTTTTATGTCTTCCATGGAGAGTCGGAGACGTTCTGGAGATAGAGCGCACGTGTTCGTGAAACCATGTCGAGCTCGTATTCCCAGAACTGGGATCTGGGATACAAACATAATGCACTACTGGGAGCTGAGGCATGCTGGACCAGAAGTCTAGAACTTGGTCCGACTGCCGACTCCAAGCCTGTCAGAATCGGTTGGTGACAAGATGTTTTTATCGCCGTCCACCCTGGTTGGTTCTTCGCGTTAGATCATAATATCGAAATATCATCGAGTCAAGGCCTCGACTGCCCCTCGCTTCGTATGCAGCAGGTGTCACTTCAGGAACTTACTGATCACTAACCCTTCAAGTTGTCCAAGTTTGAAGTTGTGATCCAGCGCTGCACAGCTGCAGTCGTATCGCCAGGGACTACCTTGACATGCGAAGCACTGCGCGAACCGTGCCAGATCACACGGGCACGTTATCCGAAAGCGACGCAAAATCTGCCGTCCGACCAGGAAGCCTCCATCCAATCATTTCTTTCTCGCCCTGACAAAACGTGCTGATAGGACCCTCTGGAACCATAGGTCCATCCAATGCTGTCATTTCAGCGACTCATTCGTTCCCCAGTGACGCAGTACCCATCGTCACCGTGAGATTTGTCATCGTCGAGGCTTCATCCCGATACCTCGTACGACTCGTCCCAGCGTTGACTTGCTACTGCTTGGGCTCGGACAGCCACAACTACAGATCTGAGTTCCAGTCATGATAATCGTTGTGGACATTGTTGGGATGTCTTGTGCCTCTGCTGCAGCCTGTCTCTCTCGTACAGGATTGAGTCCTGACAACTCCCATCTATCCCCGCTGCGCTATCGTATCGCGGCGTCTTTCAATTCGACATCATCGGCATGATGTGAGAACCTACTCCTCTTTCAGATAATATTCTCGGTCCCTGACCAGGGGACGAGAATAGTGCCTTCTCTTCGCCAGCTCTGCACCTGGGAAAGCCGTCGGATTCTGAAGAACTTGTGACGTGGGTCGCTTCGATTGCAGTGGTATTAGGTATACAGATCGATCAGGACCGGAGTTCGAGGCTCAGGACGCCTGTGAGAGAACTCGAATGGGGACATGGCGCGCGAGTACAAGTCGTAAGGTCAGAACCCTGTCTTGCGGAAGAGAGAGGCAGCAAGCTGGCTCCAAAGGCCCAGATGCCAGGAGATGGGACGAGGGGGGAGTGACTTGATCGCGAAGCTTTGCACGTGTACGATGCGCGAAGCACGAAATCTCCTTCCGTCCTCGCTTGCGCGCGTATTTTCTAGTAAACTCGCGGGATTCTTTAGTTCGGCTGCGAGCGCTGGCGCGAGACTTCACCCCAACAACAGCGACCTGAACAGGTGACACGGCGACACCACAGCGCGTACCGAGTAACGTGGTCACGCAGACTCGATCATCGTTAGATGTAGAGTACACGCAAGCAGTATCTTTGCGGCCATTGAATGGCTAGAGGAACTCCGCCGGCTCTCAGACGTCAGATCACCACAGCGTCCTTCGGCCGGAAAACAATGCTTGTTCTGGCTCACATATTGCTTCGGAGGTGGCGGGGTCGCTTCGGGAACATATTGGATATCTGGCAGCCATATATCCGGTCCAGGAAGTGTGGTCATGTTGCCAAGGACCAACCCGATACAGTGGGAGGCGGTGCCAGAAGCAGTGCACCCAGCAGACCCTCTCCACCAGGAGCCCCCTGCTCATGAGGCGGTCCTAAAACAACTGTGTGCAGCGCGAGGCTCCGGGTAGCGCTGCGAGGATGCCACCACGACGCGGAGACTCGGAATGCTTCAGCGAGAGACTCAGGCCAAGTCACGACAATGTATGCCGGCAGGTAAAGTCGGTCAGTGCAATCCGCTATGCCACACCACGTTCACGGAACACCGCGTGAGCGCAAGGTATGAGGCTTGAGATGCCGTCCCACCTTGAGATGAAATATCCTCTCTGTACACTGCTTGTCAGCACGGGTCGTCAACCCCAGTTCCAACATCGGAATCGTCGGAAGAAGTCTACGTGATGTCAAGACGGGTACAGGACAATCTAGTACGGTCGGTCGCGCAAGACAACCGACACGGGGGATAAGTATTCCTGTCTTCCCTTGTCCTTTTTTCCTGCTGCTAGTTACTTCTTGACTACCTCTCACTGCCACGACGAAACTCAAACCACACAGTCACATCAAGCTTCATTACTAACACCATGCAGATCAAGAACCTTCTTCTTGTCCTCGTCGTCGGAGTGACCTCCGCTCTCGCGCGTACGTCAAGAAAACCTTCCTTCGCGTGGTATACTTACAAACCGCAACGACTCTGACAAAGGAAACTGTAGAGAAATACGACGAAAAGGAGTGCGAGGAACTCTCAGCGAACTGCTACGCCGCACAGGCAAAACAAGGCCTAGATCAAAAATACTTGAGCGCCTGCCTTCAAGGAGCTGCGTGCAAGTACTACTGCGGCGGACCTTGCATAGGCCTTGCCCCAGGCCAGATCTGTCCCTGTAATAAACCTCCAGCTCGATAAATACAGTGCCGTGGAAGTAGCGGCGTAAGCTTGTCCGGCGGAAGAAAGGGAAACCTGGCTGAAGGAGGTTGGCCTACTCGGGCAGCCTCGACTATTGTGAGGCGCACGGCCATCAACTTGCCAACACTGAGGACCGGAAATCCTGTCGATGCATGGCTGCCATCAACGCTGGATCTCTCCCATACACTCGTTGAAAGGCCGAGGATCACTCTTACTCCTTAGCTGGAACGCTTGACAATTGGCGGAAGATTCCACATCACGGTGTCAACATCCTGTCAGACCAACTTCCAGTAGACGTGCTGTCCAGAAGCATGTTATTGAACGCGGGTTGAAGGTGGCTTTTCCAGTAAGCTCTTGTCGCCTCGAATGTGGACGAGCAGGTGAGGTTGAAAGTAGTAAAAGCGCCACCGCTTCGGGTTGCCATTGGCGTTACAGTTCACAGCAAAACAGATAGACATATCGTATAAATGCTCACGACGAGATTTTGATCGATGGATTCTCATTAGCCATCACTCACTATTCTATCGTCTCATCGCAGTCCATCTCACTGGGTATATCAATCTCACACGCCATTGCTCAGCGCTTCCGCCTCTCCTTCATCGCTTCACGCTCTCAACGCCAACGCTAAATTAGCAACCACTCAACGTCGCAATCCAATGCAAGCTCGGCGCGTTCCATAGTCGGGCGTCTCAGTCCAGCTCGATGACTTCCTGCTTCAGTCTCCCGTTCGGAGCGCCATTGCCATTGCCATTCGAGCTTCCATTCGTCACCGAGCCTCGATGACCATTGGCCTGCGCTGGTCCAGCAGGACCACTCTTCACCTGCCCAGCCTTCACACCTCCCGCCACCTTCCCACCCACACTCGAACCACTCCTCTGCACACTCGGCCTCACGGACGCTTGCGCAGGTGCAGACGTGGTCTCAACCTTAACCTCCCCTTTCTCCTCCTTCTTCTCCCCTCCGACCGGACCACCCTCCCTACAAACCCGATCCAACGCCTCCACAACACTCCCCAAGTGCACGCTCTCAACCACGATCCCCGTCCCATTCCCATGCCAACCCTTTCCCTTCGCCAAACAGACCTCCAAGATACCCTGCCTGACTTCATCGCTTATGTCCCCAGCACCTCGATTGGCCTTCGACAGCTGCGTCAGAATATGCCACGCCCCTTTCTTCTCCGGGCCAGCGGTAGCGCGGTATTGAATTTTGAATTGCGCGCCTGCACCCGGTAGAGGCGCGGAGTAGGTCCATACGTAGGCGAGGAGCGAGTGCGGGTGAATGTTGAGCGAGCCGAGGGGGAGGCGGGCAGAGATGGTGGAGTAGGCGATGTTGAGGGGAAGAGAAGTCTTGAGGGTTTGGAGGAGTTGGGCGAAGGATTCGGGCATCAGAGGCGCGAGGTTGAATCGTTGAAGGGCGATGATACGAATGCGTTGGTGTGGGTTGGAGTCGGTCGGATAGAGTTTGAGGTCGGCGGATTGAGGTTCATCGAGGTTGGAGGACAGTTGAACGGTAGCGGAAAGCTCGGGACTACCTGAGTAGGCGAACGAAACGCGGGTGAGGGACAAATGTGTGCAAGTAAAACAGTAGTATGCGAGGGATGCGAGGTAGGAGTCCAGCCGTTTGCAGGCTTCCAGCCGAGCCTTGAGGATGGAGACGCACGGTTGACAAAATTGTACGCGGACGCGCAGAGCGAGGGCACCGGTGGCATTCATGAACATGTCGGGATCGCGAGGTTTGGTGAGGAGATATTGTTGGAGATGGCGAAGGTCACCGAAAGGTACAGTAAGACGAAGACATTGCCGGACTTCGGCGGCGGTAGACGACATGGTGCTGTTGCGGTCGTGGGTCAAGCGAATCCTCGATTTGAACGCTCTCCGAGGTGAGTCCGGTTTTGCGTTGTCGAAAAATGGCGCTGAGTCAAGTATCACGGCAAGTTCTTTCGAGACCGCGCCAGATCGTTGGCTGCGAGAGTGTTTAGCAGGAGTCAAAGACGCAGTATTCTCGATCTTATAGGGAATACGCTTCGAGTCCAATTCCTGCGTCACAACAGCCAGCGATATCTCCGCTACTGCCAATTTCTCGACACGAGTCAGCAGTGATCGCGCGACACCCGGGCGAGTGACGAGGTCCGTAGCGACCGAAATATGGCGAGCTTCGACGAAGATGTTGCCGAGTGATGAGCCTCTCGCATCCAGCTTGGGCTCCAGACGTGCAGCCCAACACTTGTCACCAGACAGACTGAAAGTAGCCACGAGCACCCAGCTATCGCTCCAGCCTTGATTGCACTTGTAAATGCTTCGAGATACGGTGTCCGCACTGAAAAGAGCCTTCAGATTGATTTGCGGAGCAAGTGTCCGGGTAGATACGGCGATCCAGCCGGCCAGATCAGCCGCCTTGCTAATTCGCTCCTGATTAGTACCGCACAGCATTTGAGCGAGGTGCATTGCTGGATCGGCTTTAGGATCCGCATTCAAGGAACGCTCTGTTCGAGATGCCAGTAGGGTCGGTGGCGAGATAGCCCACTTGCCGGTGACGACCTCCTTCCGGACGATGTACGGTACACGCATTCCAGGCAGAGCCAGAGACAGCGAACAGTCTTCTGGAATGTCGGCACATGCGTCGAGAGTGATGCGCAGCTTGGTGTCAGGTCCGGCGAGCTTCACTAGACCACTCTTGGTGTTTCGAAGTTCAGAGGATATGTGTCTTGCGATAACGGCGCCAAGTACCTCTTCCACGTTCAAATTCCTCCAATCGATGGGCAGTGTCTCGTCAAGAACCTCCTGTCCCCGTCGAAACCATCTAACAGATAGCTGGGCGTTGGCGGGCTTTGATCCCTTGCGATCATGCTTCCCGGTGCTCACACCGATCTCGAGCCAGCTTTTCGGTCCGACCCAGTCCGACCAGTACTGGATGATCAGTACCCTCTTCTTCATTTCCACAAAAAGACAATCAAACCACTTCTCTCGTAGGAGGTGTCCGACTTGATCTCGTAATACATTGATCTTGTGGGTCAATACAAAATTGTGAAGCAAGTCGTAGCAGCCTTGCAGCTTCGCCTCACTTGCTAGCGCAATGTTGACTCGCTTTTCAAGCTCCATGCGACTGACATCATCGGTGAGGTCAGGTGTAGGAGAGAACAGAAATCTCATGTCGATGAACCAGAACGGCGTGCTGGGGTCCTCATCTCCGACTGACAGGTCGACCTCGAATTCGTCTGGGACGCGAAAGGTTGCCCGGCCATTGGCGATAGACAGCTCGTTAAAATAGTACGGAAGGTCCTCGTGCAGGTTCAGCCTCGTCGCAAGTGCGACGTTCATGTCTTGTAGGGTGCGCAGTAATTGCTTTGCCGTGAGCTTCTTGGGTGGCAGATAGCCCAGATCCGGCATCCGCGACGTTCCAGTAGCCAGCAGTTCCAGCGCGCCATCAAGATTGGGGTTGGCAATCTTTGCGCGTTGCGTGTCATGTTTCGTGACACCGATAAATCCAATGGCGTCTTGTTGTGCGCGAAGCTGACGTTCCTGCCATACCTTGATGTCCACGAGTCTCGCCATATCCTGCTCGTTGCGAGCCCAGTCCGACAATACCAGTGTCTTGATGAAGCGATCACGCTGGGTGTGCGCGAAATCCATCAGGGTCCGTTTCTTTGTCAAACTGGCCTCGGAAGTGTCGACCGCGTGAGTAACCACTCCATTCGCCTGTGCGTTTTCCGGCGTCTCGGCCATTGTGGTCAGCGTCTTTCCCAGATCCGTGAAACATTGCTGCGCCAGGCGTTCTATAAGCACTCCCATTTGCTTGTTGTCTTCGCTTTCTCGCCATGACTGGTCCAACTCTGGGGGCGTAGGCAGTCCTGTGCCTGCGCTTGTGTCGGCTGGGCCATTCGCTGCAGCGTCCTGATCGAAGGCATCTTGGCCATTCGCAGCGTCTTGTTTGTGTAACACATCTCCTCCTTGCGCATTGCTGCGGTCCTTCTTCAAGTCCTGTAATCCTGCATCCTTTTGCTGCTCCATGACCAACCTCCCTGGCATTGCCCAACTTCCAGCTTCTACCGCACCGCGCAACGGGCCTCTGCGGCCGTTCCCCGCGTCGTACTCAGCTCCAGCCAAGCGTTGCTGTGTTGTGCCTGCTGTAATGCGGTTTCCGACCTATGTCATATCTCGGGGACAATGCAGTTGCGAGAAAGCCGAGGGCAGCGCAGATCGTGCTGATGGATTCCGGAGGCAGATTTTAGGGTGAAGCGTGATGTTCGGAGAAGCGTTGCGCAGTGGGCGAAGTGTGACGGGGGTGGTGTTGTCGTCGCGTGATGTCAAGAGTTGTGGCCGTCGCATGCGGCGGGAGTGGAGCGGAACGAGTGAATTGTATGCGGAGTGTGTCGGCCTGGTGGAAAGGTGCGTCTGGAGGATACTGGGAAGTCGGCCGTTCCACCAGGCGGCGCAGTGGTGAATGTGATGGATGTGAAGTGTAACCAATGCTCGCGCGCGGTGATGGAAGACGAGCGAGGCTGCCAGCCAGCCAGGGCTCTTTTGCGGCGTCCAGGCGTTGCGATCCGATCCATAATCTACACGCCTCGTCCCGCCGGTACCTTACGTAATCAGTCTCTACTTGGACTTCCAAAAGTACATTGTCGTCCTTCTCACTACATCGCTGCAAAGCCTCGTGTAATTGAGCGACGACCAAACAAATCGTTACCAAGTCTTGCATGGCTCAGAAAGCATACACAATCTCGACGAAAACGGACAGAAACAGTCGACCGCACGGGCAAGCTCAGCCGAGAAACGATCCTCATGGATTACCACGAGACGTGCAAGGGACCCCTCCTGCGCTGCTGACACTTGGACATCTGACCGACTGCACCTCGTCTCGATATCATGTTCTCATCATTGGCGATTTCCGCTGTCCGTCGTCGATACGCTGGGAATAATCTTTACACGGACGGAATCCACGAGTCGACCTGATCCCTCGCGCCGCCATCCCAGACCGCGATGACCTCCTCCAGCCAGACCCATGCGGTCACACCGTCTTATCCCGAGGAAGATACTCGTCCGACATCCAGAAAGGAACTGCTCGGCTTCTACGCATACTCGTTCGCCGCCGAAGTCTTCGTCATCTGTGGAGTCGGAGCCTTCATCCCCATAACCCTCGAAGAACTTGCCCGAGCATCACCGTCCGCAGTCCTCGCCCATAACCGCTCAACACCATGCCTTTCGTCGAACGCAATGGGCGAAAGCTCCCGCAAAGGATCGCAGTGTGTGTTCCATCTGCCTGGCGGACTTGTGATCAACACTGCATCCTTTGCCATGTACACCTTTTCCATTAGCGTCTTCATCCAGGCCTTGCTCGTTGTCACCATGTCAGGCGCAGCGGATCATGGGAGCTATAGGAAGTCCTTGATGATTGGATTTGCGCTGACTGGATCCGTTGCGACTATGCTGTATCTGCCAATCACGCCAAGTCTGTACTTGCTTGGTGCATTCTGGGCGATCATAGGGAATGTTTGCTTCGGGGCGAGCTTTGTGCTGCTGAACTCGTTTCTGCCGCTGTTGGTGAGATGGCATCCAGCTGCGAAGTGTGCCAAAACGACAACAATGCAGAACGAATCCGATGATGAGGTTGGTCCAATCTTTTCATATTACTACTGCCGGGTCATGCCGCCCACGTATCTGCCATGTCCACGTCCACCGCCTGTCAACGTGCAGTCGCTTGGCTAACACGGTCTACCATCAGGACCATGATCCCATAACAGATGCCACGACACCACTCCTTTCCTCGGACGGCGGAGCGACACCGTCTCCATCCCCACCAACCACTCGCTCGCCCGCCATACAACTCTCCACCCGCATCTCCTCCTACGGCATCGGAATCGGATACATCGCCGCAGTGTGCATCCAGCTCATCTCCCTCTTCATCTTCTCAACCCGAAACCTCAGCCCTCTCTTCGCCCTACGACTTGTCCTCTTCACAATCGGCCTCTGGTGGCTACTTTTCACCATTCCCGCCGCACTTCTCCTCCGTGCTCGACCCGGTCCACCCCTCCAGCTCTTCCAAGTCCACTCCAACCCTAATCGCCTCCGTAAAATCCTCACCTACATGACGTCCTCCTGGCGCTCCCTCCTCTCGACCCTCGCCCACGCTCGTCGCCTGCGCGACGTCATTACATTCCTAACCGCCTGGTTCTTCCTCTCCGACGCCATCGCCACAGTATCCAGCACAGCCATCCTCTTCGCCAAAACCACCCTCGCCATGTCCTCTTCCTCCCTTGCTCTAATCAATCTAACAGTCACCCTCTCCGGCATCCTCGCCGCCTTCTCTTGGTCATACATCTCCCGCTACTTCCGCTGGACACCTCTCCAAACCATTCTCATCTGCACCGCGCTCTTCGAACTCATTCCCCTCTACGGCTTGCTGGGATACATCCCGCTTCTCCGAGACTACGGCGTCTTCGGTCTCCAACAACCGTGGGAGATGTTCCCACTTAGTGTCGTCTACGGCATTGTCATGGGTGGCTTGTCATCTTACTGTCGGAGTCTGTTTGCAGAGTTGATCCCTGCTGGACATGAAGCGCAATTCTTTGCGCTGTATGCTATTACCGACAAAGGAAGTTCGGTAATTGGTCCCGCGGTAGTGGGGTGGATTGTGGGCAGGTTTGAAGAGATTCGGCCGGCGTTTGGATTCTTGTCGATTGTTGTTGCTGTTGGGGGAGGGATCATGTGTGGGGTTGATGTAGAGAGGGGAAGGAGGGAGGGGAAGGAGTTGCAGGCGGAAGAGATTGCAGAGGTGTTACGATGAGGGATCCTGAGGATCCTGTCACGCAGGAAACGGGACGTTGCAACAGAGCCACTCATACATATGGAAACCGGCGTCGGTGAATTGTTTCCATCTGGAGCGGCCGCTCTGATCCCAGCGCCAACGCGAGGCATAGTCGACACTCCGAATGAACAACAGCGGCATGCCTATGGCCGCCGGAGCTGCCGTTAATCCAAGCTGCGGACCGAGGACCGCGATCGTCGAAGATGGCCTGTCGTCACATAGAGACGGAGATGACTAGCCGGCCCAACAACACGCAGACCTCGACTCACCGCCATGGAGTTTCATGTCCAAATATTTCGCACTCATGCAGGAGCCCTCTGATGGGTTTTCGGCCGTCTTCGAGACCTTGCCCAACCCTGAAGATGTATTAGGGCTACGGGAGAAATGGTCACTAGGAGCTGTGTGTGGGTCGTCGCTTTTGAAGGGGCGAAGAAACAATTGCACGAAGACGTGGACGGAGATGATAGTGGAGATGGAATTCGAGGTCGGGTGGTTATCATTGAGGGAGTCGAAGTTGGCGGCGAGGGTGATGGCGGCACGATTCATGTTCATGCGAAATCGTACGATCATCCATCTCACAGAAAGCAGGTCAGGACTCAGGCCGCCAATCGATCTGCGATATGATTGCGAATTGTGCAGTACAACCAGACGTACTGCTCAGTCTGCTTTGCCCGCCGGCTCCCGCCGTGCCATGGTCGTCTTCTCGATCTCGATTCGCAGACTCGCTCATCATTACGGTCATACTGCGCTGCGATGCAGAACTCGAATAATGTCCCCCACCCTCACAGTTGGCCGCAGACCAATTGCAAGCGCAGATCACGGCGACTCCTCTCACTGTACTCTGTGCTCCGCTTCCGTCAACCACGCACGACACATCAGGCGGCACAGTCCGCGGACTTTCAACCATGCGATCGTCCGTATCCTTCGGAGCCGTCTCCGCGTGGCTTGTGCTTAGCTTTAGGCCCTGGGTTGGATCGCTCCTTAGATCAGAGCTTAGCTTGCCTCTTGCTGTAGGTCATGGTTGCTTCAACTTCCTGTTTGGTATATGGTCTTCTTGGCGCTGAAAATCGGCGAGTCACGCTGATGCAGCGACATGACGGCAACACAAGAAGGACAGCGTCGCGGCCACTCAGCACGAGGATATGCGCGGCGGTACGACTCGTGTTCTTCGGCGTGCCAGCCGAGTGGTCACAGTATCTTTCCCCATACTGCCGGGGCCGGTCTTCGACCCTATGCAGTGGAAGTCTGGAAGAGCGTGAAGAGCGTCCCTCCGTGCTTGTGGCGACCTATTGACAACAGGCTCTGCATTATGTCCCGACAGGACCAAGTCCAACGTCCAAAGTCGGTTCTTCTGGATGCTACATCAATAGATGGGCCATGAAAGAACTTGGTGCGATTGACCTCAAAGACCACCTTCGATCCCGCCAGGAATCATCGTCTCCACCCTCTCAAACTCCACACGACGTAGAGAACTCAAAGACGTTCGACTTCCACGAGGAACCTAGGGGACATGCAGGCTCGCGCTGTCTTTGCGCTACTTGTACCAAGTTCTCAATGGGCGGTAGCAGTCACTGCGACGGAAGAGACCGCCGGTCATTCAATACTTCGACGACAGACCGAACAACTGTCGCCTTGCGTGGTCAGTAGTCGCGGAACAGGGTCACTTTCCGTCGCTGACCACCACCACAGACACAATGCTTCCTTGACATATTTCCAACGTTCGACTGCCCTGACATCCAGCAATGCGTCTGCTACAACAAGGAACTGCAAGCTGCGCTCGGCACTTGCGTGTTGACAAGTGGATGCCCTATCGCAGATGCGTTGGCATCGCAGCGCGTGCAAGCCGAGACGTGCGGATTTCCAGTCAGAGACCGCGGCGACACCTTTAAGATCACGCAGTCGGTGCTGTTCCCTCTGGCAACGGCTATCGTGTCCCTTCGAATGATTTCTAGGACGCATTGGTCTGGAGGTTAGCATGTTCCCTACTTATCCTCGGTCGATCCAAGCTAATGATATCGTTATCTATGAAGGGGCAGGATTCGGCTGGGATGACTGGGTGGTGTTGCTCTGTGTACTACCGATGGCAGGTCTTATTGTGACCAGCTATCTTGAGGTCGAAAGTGGACTCGGACAAGACATCTATCGCTTGTCAATCCCGATGATCAAGCACTGTCTTATGGTCAGTACTTCCCAGTCTTCACCAAACGCACGCTAACCCACAGACAGTACTTCTACATTGGCAACACCTTCTACTCACCGGTCGTCTTCGGCACTAAGATCTCATTCTGCCTGCTATATCTCCGCATATGGCGAGATGCAGGTCTAGCATTCCGGCTGACTTGCCAGTTGACCGCGATTGTGCTCGGAATGGCGTTGATCAGTTTCGAGTTCTCAACCATTTTTATCTGTAAGAGCACCTCTAGGCATGTCATACTACCCAGCCGCTGACCGAAACTCAGGCACTCCGCCGGATTATGCCTGGAACGCTCTCACAGGTGCGAAAGGACACTGCATCAACAGAGACGCGCAGCTCTTTACCAACTCCGCCTTCAACATTGTCGCCGACTGTGTGGTCTTGCTACTACCCATCCCCAAGTTTCTGGACCTTGCGATGTCGAGAGTCAAGAAGGCCGGAGTGTTGGCAACATTTCTAGTAAGAACCGACGCCAACACATTGGCCCAGGTAGTACACTACTGACGCAATTCCAGTTCGGCTTCGCAGTAACGGCCATCAGCATCACTCAACTGGTATACCTCGTGCGGAATGTACGCAAAATCGACAACCCCACCTGGGACTACTTTCCCATCGGCCTATGGCGATGCACAGAAGTCTACCTCTCGATGATCTGCTGCTGTCTGCCGATGTTGCCGGGCATCTGGCAGAGGACCTGCAAGGCCGTGGCGATCAGCATGCCCAGTCCGGTGAGCACCTTGTGGGAGAAGACGACGAATCTGTCCAGTAGGAGTGGTCGAAGCAGAATCCAGAGCACGCACCCCACTGGCAGTGGATTGGGTCACCCGCGGGAAGAAAATGGCATCAAGTCGCTGGACGAAGACGTACAAGAAAGTCAGCTTCACCACAAAGACAGCGCCGATGCGCTCGAGCTCGGGACGCTATCGGGAGCCAGCGAAACCGACACGACGAACACAGCGAAGAAGTATCGTCTCTCGTCGAAGGGGAAGCTGGTTCCGTTGATGGAACATCTGGAACATCGCCTGCACATGAAGGGCTCACAAGCTAGCATTGTTCCCTTGAGGGCCGATGAGGGAGCGCCATTGCAGGCTGGGGATGGTAAGGACGCATGAGGATCCCATCGGAGCAGCCATGAGCATTTTGTACATATGGCTTCGCATGGAAAGCTGGATTAGTTCCGCATGACGACTGTAGGTTTGCTTCCAGATGTAGACAGATGTTATTCACGCAGTTCATGATCAAGGAGTCGCAATCGCTTGTTCTCAAGTAGCTTGGCTACTGAACGAGACAGCGGGATTTTCACCGTGAATACCACACCGACAGAACTCGCCAGGGTAACTTCGCTATGTGTGTGGAAATGTCCGTCATCAGCATCGCCAAGTCGTAAAAATCTCATGATATTCAATACAGTGGTCGGAAATAGTTGTTCGGTTCGTGATCTGGCTACGCACTGAACCCGTATCCTGGAGCTGCGTACATATGTTCCTCAAGTCCCATCGTCGATGTTGCGCTCCTTTCGGCATGTAGAACGGCACGGGGAAGGTCAAGGGGTGGCTCAAGCTTGACCGTGCCTTAGATCGTTCCTTGATGTCACGTCGACGGTGCTAAGTTCAGGGGAGCTTGACTCGAACACATATCTTATCATGCAGGTGCTCAGTTCAAGGTTTTAAGCCGCATTGTTCTCTGCTGTGCGACACTCGCATCACATTCATAAAAGTGCATCCATCACACATGGCTGGCAAGAAGGCCGCCCAGTCGATTCGGATGATGGATCGACGGTGTCTGCTTGACGGCCGCATCAGCAAGGTGCATCGTGTCGATAACGCACGCACATCAGCGATTCAGCTCAGTGCAGCGTGTATCGAGGGTTTCGTGTTTGACATACGCCGTGCAGCTCATCACAACATTGAGATCGCACGTGAGTCATCGATTCAGTTTAGTGGCATTACTCGAGGCTTCCATTTTGATCATACACCTTGCAGCTCGTCGCAGCACGCACGGACTCCTCGGAGGGACATGCGACTCACCATGGAGACCTATAAGAAATTATCCGCCATCCTCTGGGCTCATTTAGTCACCTCACCATACCTCACCCTCCAGCCCGATTCCCGCGAAGCAATGAAGACCTTCTTTGCGATTGCGGCTTCGGCTGCCTTGACATTGGCTGCGCCCGCAGTCCAAGATCCGGCGGCACCCATGTGTACCGATGGAGGACAGTTGCACTGCTGTCAGGCAACATTCACCGGAGCAGCAGCTCCGGTCACGCTCGCGGCAGACTTGCTATGCTACGACCTTACGCCAGCAGTGTTGAACTGCGTCATCAGTATGTGAGAGGCTTAGCGATCTCAACGACTTCAGCTAATGTCTCTCCTAGCTGAAGCACCAATCGATCCGGACTTCGGCTGCGTCGGAGAGTACGCATGCTGCCAGGTGAACGACCTGGACCCGGTGTTGGGACTGTTCTGTTCCAAGCCACCTGGTGATTGCAGAGGCAGGGAAGGCGGAGATCCGCCATACTGCACTCAGGTGCTTGAAGGCCGCTTTGGCAACTGCACCGACAACGATGTACGCAACAACCAGGGACTGCTCGGCATTGCCAGCAAGCCGCTTGAGCAAGTGACCGGTCTCCTAGGGGGCGGCAAGGGCGGCGGTCTTCTGAAAGATTGATCGCAGCGACTGAGGGATTGAACTGTAACATGGCGTACAGCAGGAACGTATCAGTGAAAGTGGCTGTGGCCAAGATGAGGATTCTTCACGGTATAGGGAGATGGAAGCCTTCGTGCTTCACATTTGAAAATGCGAAAGCAGTGATCCAGTTTTCCATGGTCGAAGCGTGATTGTTGTGTCCACATTTGGTCGAATTAGCTCTCCCGGCCACTTTCCACCCCCATGCGCGTAGCATGGACAGAAGCGATATGCTACGCCCACCAGCGGGTGACGGATCAAGGATTGTAGCGTTGACGAATGACGAGAAGATCCAGAGCGCCTCATAACGGAGGGAATGCCTGGTATAGGAGCAGGACAGCGACAAGAATGAGTAAACGATGCTCGGGCTGTTCGGTCGGCCGAAAAGATGCACAAGTTTGCGGGATCGAAGGCTGCTGACGTGGCGGAGAGTTAGAAGGGGTGGGTTGTTCAGAATGGTAAGAAGGAGGAGGAGGAGGAGGAAAGATCGAGAATCGAAGTTGATGGTTGTCGACGCCTGAGGCAGGATATACATATACATCTGCTTAGTCATACTTGCTTACGTACTCTTTTCGTGATCCATCTGCTTGACTGAATTGACTCGCACTCGCATCATGCACTGCATCATGAGGCGTCTGTTCATTGTCATCCCTTGCAACGCACTTTCTGCATCGCAGCTCATTCAACAGCACATGACACCCACAGCGACGGATGCCAGCGATGAGTTCGACATCCCTCCGTCATGAAGCCAAGACACAAGGACTGACAAACCACGGCGGCCGGACAGCGAGCTGGCCTAGAAACGGCAAGACTGGCCGCATTCTGCCTGTGGCAAAATCTCTGCTTTTGAGATGTGCACCCCAAGGCCCGCTCAAGAGCTTCAGATTCGGCGCCGTGGGATCTATACCTGTATACAAGTACCGGAACCCTGAGGCTTTTTGTGAGCGTGCGATCGCTCGAGCTGATCCGGCAGATGGAATTGCAAGGCCTGGTCGCGGAGCATTCCCGCAGTATTCTGGAGAGTTTGCCACTATGACAAGAGACCGGAGCTGTAGCCTGTGTTCCAGCAGCAGTACTTCGAGGCGGACCACGGTGGCGAACTTCACGGGATTGTATCTGTACTGGGATCTTTGAATGACCAAAGTCAGTTGCGGTTGAGCAATCTAGCACCCATACTACGGGTTTCTGCCACCCCATCGCGGTCTTGGCCTGTCGCTCAAGATCTCGCTCGTGTTCAGGACGTCGACTGCCATGCCTGTCACCAGACAGCAATGCAGCGACGTCGACGGCGAAGGGACACAGAACAGCGTCTTGGCAGACATGCGGTCATGGGCCAAGGCGCCGAGCAACTGCAAGAGAATCCATCTTGCGCACGTCACACAGAACGCAATTATTCGACTTCTCGACTTGGCGACTTGTATACACCCGTCAAAGTACCTTGACGTCGCTTGAAGGTCAGGAGGCTTGGGAAGATCAGTTTCAAAGTGTTGGTCGCCCTTCAGAGACCGAGCGGATGGCGGTGAGAAAGCTCTGTTCAACGTGTCGCATTGCTCCAGCATTCGACGGCGGGCCTTTCAAGCGCAGCGCGGAACCGATTCTGCGCAAGGTGATGAAGCCCTGAAGATTTCAAATCATCCGTATGGCAGGCCTTGATGCCTGGCACGCTGCTGCTATGGGAAGGTCATGCCGGCATGAGCCGACTGCTACAAAGACAAAGAAGGCCTTCGCCACCATGATTATCCGTAATGGGCCGGTTGATCTGACTCGGTGACTATGTGACTGGCGTTCATGACCGGCGCTCGGACAGGCACAAACTAGGCTACTTCTAGCACGCGGCACTTGTCCACGCGACACGCCGTCAGAACAAGTGGTTTATACTAATCACAAGGGTCTGGCCGAGGCGTTGCAGTCCAAGGCTTTCGGAGTCAACTCGGAGCATCCGATACTACGGTAGCAACGAGGCTGATCTCCCAACGGGTGGCTCTCCCATCACTTGGCGGCCGTCATGCTGGCTAATGAGTGGCGTTACAGGTACCGGCAGTACACCTGCTCTTATAGATGGTAAGGGGTCCACGCTGACCTGTTCCCGTAGGCTCCTTCACGCCGCTGTCGTCGGTGGGCAGTGCAGATCTGAAGAGTGTCGCCGCTTCTCCACTGAGAACGTTGAAGGTTCGCGGGCGCGCAGAGATTTCAGCAGAAGAAGGGCGACCGCAAGGCAGATTAGAGTACGACCTGGAGGCTGGAGCACAGACGCTGAACACTGGAACTTGTTGCCACACACAAATGCCCATCAAAGAGTTGCTAAGTGGAGTCGAAAGATTACATCCCCGCTTCTGCGGTCATTCCGCTATTTACAGTTTACCATCTGTGGTATACTCCACGGGGAACAGCTCGTAAGGGCGATCGCATCCCCAGTTTGTTCTCCGCAAATTGATGAGAAATAGGTGGCAGAGACGGCAATTCGCACTTCCGGGGAAGAATCTATGGGGCCATTCATCCGAACTTCCTAATGGGGTAGCTGGGTCAGCCCGAAAGGCGTAAACATGCATCAGCTGATTGGCGACGAGTCTCGGATGCGGGGGTCACTGACGCAGATCTTCTGGGCATGGCTGACGCCAAAGAGAGTCTAATGCACTCTACAGCTGACAAGCAATGATTAGCGCTCGAGCAGGATGGTGATTGCCACGCCTCCTTCACCGTTGGCCTGGACTGGGGCGAAAGAATGACAAACACTCCGACCTGATTCGCCCGCATGAAGAAACTGCCGCTACAGGGTACGGTACCATTCCTTCACCGTCACTGTCCGCCCCAACTAGCACGGTGGAGGTATATCAGTAGGGGTATAGCGTGGAGGATCTCCACTTCTGCGGCGTCGATCCCGAAAATACTGCGTTGACCACACAAGAAAAGCTGGGTAGAAACCGCTGCGGTGGGGGTATATATAATATCAGAAGGATCCCATCACGACAACTTTCCTCCCCCACACCCAACCATCTTTCACCTCTCTTCACAATGGTCGGATCAAAGACACTCACCGCTGCCCTGCTCCTCAACGGAGTGGTGGCCTTCCCTCACATCGCCGAGATGGTCGCGAAGCAACAACTCGAGGAGCGACAGCAACTCGGAACTCTCGTTCCATTCCCGCAGTACCCAGGGTCCCCGTCTCACGCTCTCTACAACGACTTTGACCCCAAGACTCAGCTCGTCTCCACATCGGGCGAGCACGAGTTCAGGGCACCCGGCTCGGGCGACATTCGCGGACCTTGCGCTGGTTTGAACGCTGCTGCCGTATGCTCTATCAACGCTACCCTGTCTTTTCGAACTTACTGACACCTAACAGAACCACGGCTACATTCCCCGCAGTGGAATCATGACCGCTGAGGCCATCAACACTGGTCTCTGGGAGGCCTTCTCCCTCGACAAGACCGCCACCATCTTCCTCCAGACCGCCACCATGTTCTTCGACGGTGACCCAATCTCTGGCAAGTGGTCCATCGGCCGCCCACCACCAAACGGCCTCAACTCCCTCGGAGCATTGGGCGACGTTCTCGGCAAGTCCTCCGGTATCTGCGGTGGCGCCGCTCACTTGAAGACCGAGGGTGACGCCTCCATCACCCGTGGTGACTACCTCGCACCGGTGATGAACTCCAACTGCGCTTCATACCCGCAATTCGCTCAGGAGCTCCTCGACCTCGCTGAGAAGCGCGAGCCTGGCAACATCTCCCCTCGTGTGCTTGCCGAGCACAGCTACAACCGCAAGCAGTGGTCCATCGCCAACAACCCCAACTACTACTCCCCCGCCTACGCCGGTGTTGCATTCACCTTCGGAGCGCACATGTTCGCCCACGCGCTATTGGCCAACCACTCCGCCGAGCAACCCCGCGGTTTCCTCACCCCCGCCGTCTGGAAGCAATGGTTCTCCTACACCGACGGCCCCAACGGCGAGCTGATCCAAACCGCCGGCCACGAGCGCATTCCCGACAACTGGTACAAGCGCGCTCCCGCCGACGCCTGGACTCTCAATGATATTGTCATCTCCACCGCCCAGCAGTGCGGCGCCTACCCTTCCAACTGCCAAGTCGGCGGCAACACGGGCGAGGTGAACTCCTTCTCGGGTGTGAACTTCGGTGACATCACGGGTGGATTCGTCAACTCCGCCCAGGACCTCTCCGACCCTGCACGCATGGGCTGCTTCATCCGCCAGATGATCCAGGCCAACACCCCGTCTTTCCTCGCTAATACCTTCTCCGGCGCGCTCCTCGACCAGATGAACAACCTCGCCAAGACCATGCTCAGCCCGGCTCTGGATCTGCTTGGAAACTGTCCCAATGTCCCTGCTGGTAAGGCTGTCAATGAGTACGACTCCAAGTTCCCTGGTGCGCAGGCGCCGGCTGGTGGATCTGCGGGTCGCTTGTGAGCGGTTGACTGTGAGGTCGCTTGGATGATGAAAAAGATGCATGAAATAGGCGCACGCGGCGAAAGAGAGGGTAGAGCCTTCTCCGCCGTAGGGATTGTATATATTTGACACAGATCGTGATACAGACATTGAACGAATTTCTTCCTGAGCTCTCGTCGTGCCCCCTCTTCTGTCTTATCGTCTTTCCTCCTCTCGTCTTCCCTCGGGTTTCGGGTCAAGTGCTCGTCTTCCCTCTCTCACAAGCTTGGACGTTCCACTTGACCCGCCCGAAATGTGCACGAATCATCACTGAGTCCTGCACGATTTCAAGAAGGAAACGACCGCTCCCCCTCCCTTCGCCACCCTATCCACAAACGACCACCCAGGACCCGCAACACCCCCAAAACTCCAACGATTATACCCTCCCACATCTCCCCCCCCCCTCCACACAACCGGAGGAACTTTCCTCAACGTCGTGCGTATCTCCAATCTCGCCACAAGTAACCTCTCACATCACCCGAAAAAGAGCATGGGTAGAGAAAACAGAAGAGGGAAATCCCAATCCGACCCAGTTGACGAGTAATGCAACGCAGAGGACGTACAGACGAGGGTTCGAGCTCTTCATAGGACGTAGCTACACAGCGGTGGAAGAAGTGATAATACGAGTGCCTTCTCTCTCTCTCTCTCTCTCAACTCAACATGTTGCTTGGATCGACGGCCTCTGATTGGCGAGCAAGTTGTGCGTTGGGCTCTCTCGTGGGGGGGTGTTTTTTTTTTCTGGGGAGCAAAGCTGGAAAGTGACCATCAAGCCCTGCAATCGCTCGCCATCGACGGTCGTGAAAGACAAAACAGCAGCCGCGGGAGGGGAATGTCAAGCGATCGATCAACTCCAACCCAACGACCCCTCTCTCTCTCTCTCTCTCTCCCCTCATCGCATCTTGTCCCCTCGACCGTCGAACAAAGATGCTCCGCTCAAAAAAAAAAAAAAAAAAAAAAAAAAAACCTCGCCAACCCTTGCAAAGAACCCCTCAAAACTCAGATATTCTCCCTAATCCACCTCCACAACTTCAACACATACGCCCGATTCACCGCCTTCGCCTCCTTCAACCCCGGCATCGCCTCCAGCGACTGACTCATCTCGAACCCCTCGGCTTGCGGTCGAGGATCCTCATCATTCCCCCCATCATCCTCCTCCTCCCCATCCCTCCCCTCCTCCTCCTCATTCCCATACGCCCCTTTCCAAAACTCCAACAACTTCAAACTCGCATGATCCCCCCCTTGCACTCTCAACCCCTCCAACCTCTCCAACCACCTCTTCGTCCCCACAACCTCAATCGCCCCCCTCTCCTCCTCCGCAATCCACCCC
>AFIY01001069.1:0-96022 GCA_000223825.2 Zymoseptoria passerinii SP63 | reverse complement strand
ATTCTAGCCTTGTTATTAAGATATTAATATCGGGAGCTTTTCTTAATTTTTCTTTCTAATATTATATGCTAAGAGTATCTATAAGAACGCCCACTTAAATACGCGTAAATCTAAGCGCACCAATACGACATTACCAAAAAAGCCCAGTTGCGCCCTTAGACCACCCGAACCGGTAGCCTTTAGCGGATTTCGCAGGCTTACGGTGGGTGGTCTGAGGTTCTGAGACTAAAGTTGTCCACCCTGGAGATCGCAAACGAAAAGCTCCGACTTCATGCCGCCATCTCGTGAACTTCTTGACCACGACGACGCCGACGATTCCATCCCACCACACTTCCATGCCCGATGGCTGACATCGAAGATGCAAGTGCCAATCCGGTGAATGAGCCACTCGACCTGGTGCGCCTCTCGCTGAACGAAATCGTCTTCGTCAAGCTCAGGGGAGACCGCGAACTTCAAGGCCGACTACACGTGAGCATCAATCGGGAGTCACAAGGAGGGCGCGAGACTGACGAGGACACAGGCATATGACAGCCATTGCAACTTGGTGCTAGGCGACGTTTCCGAGACGGTGTACGTGGTGGACGAGGAAGACGAGGACAATGTGCGGACAGTCAAGAAGCAGTCGGAGATGCTGTTTGTGAGAGGTGGGATTCCCTGCGGATGATAACGCGATGGCTGGAAGCTCACAACTAACCTAGGAGATTCGGTTGTCCTCATATCGCCGCAGCAATAAAGCATTGGAAGCAGATGCTCTTACGCACCATCGGGAGGCAGCTTGGAATGTCGCCAGGCCATGGGCGGAGAACATCTTCAGGCATAATTGCCGTGGCAAAGAGGCATATTTCATGTCGACTGAACATACAGGAGCTGCGAACGTAGTGGCCGGATAAAGGAGACGCATGAAGCTGCGAATCCCGGATATCGCAGGACGGTCTCAAACCGGTCCAAGTGTATTACTGCAAATACAAGCTGCGTCGCCGGGCGTGGCCAAATCACCACATCAACCGGCCCAAGTGTATTACTGCAAATACAAGCTGCGTCGCCGGGCGTGGCCAAATCACCACATCAACCGGCCCAAGTGTATTACTGCAAATACAGCGTGGCCAAATCACCACATCAAGTTAAAAGATCGCACCACCCCGCGTACTCGCGCACAGGCCTAGGGTATATTCGCAGGTCGCCGTCAATCATTGTTCTCAAGCCAGCTCCCACTTCCCGACACCACCCCACGCCATTCCACATCTTCCTAGCCTCTCCAAAAAGCGCTGCTTCGTCAACCCTCTACCGTTTCCGCCATCAAAGTCAGTGACGGCGCAGATGCTCACCGACTGCCCTGGCCTTCCCAACTCATGAGTCGGGACGTCACACCACCAGACTTCTCCATTCGTGTCGAATGGGATCTTGTCGCCTTTGGCGCCATTTTGACTCTCGAGGACCAGTATATACAGGTAGTAAGGTCCATTGCCATTGCGAATCGGGTCCCAATGGGGGCAGACCTTTTGGAAGGAGAATCTGCTGTTTGTCAGTATACATTCATTCTGTAAGATTTGTTGGTGTACATACCTGACAGTCGGGCCCTGCTGCGCCAGCACGATCTTGCCACCGGTAGGTTTGAACGCTGGCTTTAGCAGTCCCTCTTCCGCGATATAGCCTGAGTATAGTAACGCCGAACATGCAGCTCCCTCCCCAGCAATGTACTGCTCCCAGCTCATGACACGGCCATCGGTGCGATACTGGTGGGCCTTCTCGTCCGGAAAATGGCGCAAGCCAAAGTCATTGTTTGACTGCGAGAACCACTCGGGCGTGAAAGACTTTTGAAAATTCGGAGTCTTATGTGGACACACAGATCCAGCACCCCAGCAGCAGTCGATAAGTTTCCATGCACCGCCATCAATCCTTACCGCATTCCAGGCGTGGCCAGCTTCATAGCGCGGTAGAGGATCGCCGGGCTTCATGGGTGAATATCCGAATCCCTTGCCATGACCACTGATGACTACAGCTTCCAGATCAGCTTTCAGCGCCATAGCGGCGAAGAGACCTGCGTAGCCTTCACACACAGCCAGACCACTTGCTAGGGTGGAATTTGGTGTGGATGGCTTGACTCTATTTCCGAAGAAGGCCTCAGTATCATATGCAATATTGTGATGCTGCCAGGTGAACAAGGCTCTCGCCTTATCGGTTGGTGACGAGAACGGCGCACATAGTTGTTGTGCAAGCCAGCCGATATCCTGGGAAGGAAGAGCCTCTCGTGGGAACCGAGCCGCATGGTTGTCTGGGCCGGAAAAGTCTCGACAATGCATACACGCACCAGCTGGAGCAGGAGCAGCACCGTTCGTGGTACCGCCGAGCTTGGGCTTGGATGCTTGTATTGCCGCAAGGTCTGGTTTCGAGGTCGATGGTATCGGAGGAGGCGCACTTTGAGATGTCCCGTCCAATTGGACGGCGGAGCCAGGGCGAGCTCCTGGTATCGGTGGTGGGACGTTGGTCGATTTGTTCATACCAAAGGACAGCGCAGATGGCCTTTGTTGCGGAGGTGGCGCAATTTCAGGTCTCACGGATCGCGGAGGAGGCTGTACTGGCGTCGGTTGTGCTGTGGGCTGGTTTTGTCGTCCAGGCAGTGGTGGCGGCATTCCTGATTGCCTAGCAGGCGCTGCGGTCTGCTTAATGGGCGGTGGCTCAAGCGCAAGCTGTTGTGCCGAGGCAGGAAATGAGCGACCGGGAAGCGGCGGAGGTATGGTCGCAGGTGGTGGTGTGGTTCCGTTCTGAGCCATGCCTATCTTTGGAGTCGATGCTCGACGCACTGGTCTCAAGCCAGCATATTTGCGGTCGGCGGCCTCTCTTTCTTCTTTGGTCCGGTTCGGTGGCAGAGGTGGAAGTGAAGATGGATCGTATTCAGGAGCTTTAATCCTGTAGCGCTCACCCTGTGATGTGATGGATGTGGCGGTTGACATCGCAGAGACTGATGATCGAGTCGTTCCTACCGAGCTGGTCGATCCTGCGGATCCTCTGCGACCCCGATCGTAGTCTACATGCGAATTCGTTTCTGAAGGTTTTCTGGGTGGCAAGGCTGGTGATGGCTGGTTCGAAGGCCTTCGAGGTGGTAGGCCTGGATTTGCAGGAGATTGAGAGGTTGCCGTAGCCGTTCGAGGAGGTAATGCTGGCCTGTTACTTCCATTTTGGCCATTGCTAGCAATAGTACGACCAACTTGAACTTCTGCCGGCAGATTCGCAATAGTCCCGTTTGAAGAAGTGCCATGGTCATGGAGAGGCGGCACATTGGAGCTCTGCGTCCGCGCAGGGACGTCAGGCCGCCCAGGTGGGGGAGGAGGAGGAGGTCTTGATCTTGGTGTTTGGCTGTTGGCTCCGGTTGTTCCGTTCGTTCTGTTCGTACGGGTCGGTGTCGAAGTTGTGCTGCCGGGTGCTACACCGACTTGTGCGAGTTGCAGCATGGCCATTCTCTCTTTGAGAGTTCGAGGCGGCGAAGGTTCAGCATCGTCCGCCATTGTGTAAAGAGCGATTTGAGGGTATATGCGAGGTACAAGTCGAAAGAATGGTAGGAGATCAGAAGAGCTAGTGACTTAGGACCTGTGAAGTGCGAGAAGGATCAAAGCGGACAATGTTGACGCCAGGTCTTGACCAGTGCAAGACTGAAGTCGGTGTCTTCGGTGGCACGGTCAATCTTGAATCCTTCAGGCTCACCCGGCAGGCATCAACCCGGAATTGAGGAAGGCACGTGATAGGGAAGGAAGTCGAGGGCAGCGCTTGCATCTCCCGATTCTTGTCACGAGACGAATGTCAGTTGAGACTGAAGCCTGAAGGGCAAGTGTCTCGATGGGAGAACGGCGATGCTGTAGATCGGAGTGCCATGCAACGCCAACAAGCGCCACGCGTTTGGTGGGGTCCGATGACTGCTCAAGACTCACGCACGACATGATGAGTGCACATGAGCCACGACACTGTCCGAGAAGACGCCGATGGACTCTGCATATGACTGGATATACCGCAGCTCCTGTTTCATGTTGCGATTGGAAGCAGCATGAAGTTGGTCTCAACAAGTCTCACTGATAGCTTCTGTCTGGATGCTGGCCTGGCATGAACAGCGACCACGAGAAACATTCAATGTTGACGATTTGCATTCAATCTACCATTGACATACATCCACATCGCACATGGACAGGCCCTGCAGTCTCCTTCCTCCATCTCGCGCCTGGCAGCCCATTCGTCTTTTTGTGTTGCTCGCTGAGCGTTGTGTAAGAAAATAGGTCAGAGCGGTCTCCAACAGCACCACCACGTGTTGAAATCCTCCTCTAGCTCGAGGCGCAGTATCGAAAGGAGCGCCAAACAAAAGGAAATTCATGTCATCATGAAGAACATCCGCCCTCAGAGATGTAACGCCGTGCTTTCAACGCGAGAAAGCATCACTTTTCACTCTTGGGTCGAGGCAGGAGCTGCTTTTGGACTCTTTCACCAGCTCTCACACTCAAGCTTCTGCTGCCGTTCAATTTTCGCGCATGATTCCATGTTCAGCGCTTACGCTTCTTGCTCTTATCCGGCAGCGCCGGCGCCAGGAAGTAGCCATTCGCAGGCATAGCCACACCGTGCTGCGACATTTGCGGCTGTGGTGAGTCTTCCTCATCAACACTGCCATCGCCCTTCTTGATCGTGACGCCCATGTGCCGCCCGTAACGTCCCTTGCGACCGTTACCCTCATCCTCGCTGAGGCAGCCATCAGCACCAATGCCGGCATCCTTGCACCGTCCACATGGCCGCTGTCGATCGCAGCCTTTCTTGCTCTTGCGGCAACGCTGGCAGCGTGGCTTAGAGGAGAGATCTTCCTCATCGATGCCGAGTTGGTGCTGGAAGTTGATGGTGGATGAAATGGAGGCTTTACGCGACTGGGATGGTAGCGAGGCAGGCGACATGGGCACCTTTGCGTGACTATGCCCCATTGACGGCTTCTTGGACTTGGTGATGGATAGAGCACGAGGCTTGCTCGATTTGTTGGCGGCACCATTGGAGCCACTGCCGTTGCGAGGCTTGTGTTTCGGCTTACCCGCGTGGCGGTGACCGTCCAAATGGTGAGCCATATCGCTGTCGCCACGGAAAGTAGCGTCGCGGTGGTCTTCGTAGTCTTCGTAGCTGGTGGCATCGCTAGGGAGCTCGTTCGCCGTGCGTTGCTTCTTCTTCTGTGAACCTGGATTCTCAGAGCGAGGAACGGCAGGCAGCATAGATGTCCCTTCCTCATCCTCCTCTTCTTGCGCATCATCATCATCGTCCTCCTCGTCCGATGATGCGGCGTCGGCTTTGCCGCTCAACGCATCATCCACGGTCGAGGTGGAAGTGCGACCATGCGAAAAGGCGGTAGGATCGCCTAGGCGCATAAGCTGTAGAGCAACATCTTCGTCCGAGATGACACTTCCAATAGTAGGATCTGGAGTCGGAAGAATTCCGCCGATCGAGTTGCGATGAGAATGATGGCTGACGCGACTTCCGCGCAGTTGCCTGCTGGCAGGCTGATAGCCGTTCTGGTATGGGTTTGACGGGAATGAAGGTAAGGCGAAGCCGTTCGAAGTGCCACTGCCGTAGCCGTAGCTCTGAGGTGACGGAAGCGGCTGAGGATATGCAAAAGTCTGCTGGCCATTATAGCCGTACGGTGACGCATTAGGAGGGCCTGCGCGGCGCTGAGGAGATATCGAAGATATCGAAGTGCTCATTGGCACTTGCGGAGGCACAAAGAGTGGCAGTTCCTTGAAATTGTCAGTTTCGTGGGTAGATGGCGCAAAACGCGCAAGATGTGTCTCACCGAGCTCTCAAATGCCCTCTTTCGCCGTCCGCCTTCCACGATGTTGTCGACGGTGATCTCTGCCTTGATCTCCTCCGCCTTGCTACGACGCGAGCTGGCAACAGATCCATTATCGTTGATATCGCTGCTGTATCCATCATGTTCTCCCGCCACGCTGTTGTCCTTGCTCTTCGACTTTTGCAATCGCGCCCTGTTCCCCGGCGCTGCGGATGCACTGCGACGGCCAGCATCCGAGTGAGGAGACAAGCTACGTACTCCTGCAGATCGAGCGGCGGACCGAGACGGCGACTGTGCGGCGCTGTGGGACGGAGGGCGCATTTCAAATGGTGCGCCGAGGGCAAGTCTCTTGGGAGACCCGGCGTCCTTGACGTGGTCGTTCAACGGCGGAAGCGACTGGGCAACAGCCCTGACGTAGACGGTCATGTCGTTGTCGAAGTTGTCGTATGCTGCAATGATGCTGATGCCATCCCGATTCTCGAAACTGACTCCGTACTCGTAGACGCCATAGAAGTTCTTGACGGTGGTAATGATAGACTCTGTGGTGTCGTGCGGCGAAATCATCACTCGCATGGGCAGACGAGCCTGTATGCGAGGATCCTCTGGATCTATGAGTTGAAAGACGACATGTTTCTGATCTTTCTTGACGGGCGACCCTCGAGCGTAGCCGGTTGTCGCGGCCGCGCCGGCATTACCTCTCAGCAAGCGCTGTGCATTTCCGTTGTGTACTCTCGCATGCGAGTGTGTATCCTGGAAAGAAGAACCGTTGCGGGTGGGGTATGAGTGACTCTGTCTCCTGGTCTCGCCAGCGCCAGCAGCGTCAAAGCCTCCCATCGGTCCTGTATTAGGAGCTTCCATATCTTTCTTTTCCTTGGCCAGTTGCAGGTCGCAGCGAGAGAACGTGTCTTCGAATTGATGTGCGTGCAGTTGAAGGTAGTTTCAACCTTTTGCGCCACCCTCGTCGTCGTCGGCGCAACGCAAAGGGATGGGTGCGGATTCTTGTAGGTGGAAATTGGCGACAATGAGTCTGAGATCTGCGCAAGATATGATTAGTCGATTAATTGCTGTCATTGGCCTCAATAGTCTACTGGGAACTTGTATGAAAGGACAAGAGAGACTGCTGGGGGCGGTGGGAGGAGATGGAGTGTTGGGTGGGAGCTGTGATTCCAGACCGCCAATGAAGAGATTGTGCCATATCTGCGGCATTTCGAGCGCAGATGATGTCGATAGGTACTCACAAGGGATGGATGATGACAGTAGAAGACCGCTGATGGTCGTATGATGGGTTTGGCCAAGTTCGTCGGACACCTCACCGTCGAAGACCTTGCCGCCGAAGGAGGATGCTGCTGGGATTCCAACGACGAATTGCGCCGATTGCAGATGGTCCGAGGAGCTAGCGACAGCGGAGCGCAAAAGATGGAAGAAGCTCGACGACCAGCCCCGACTGTCGACTGATTGAGGTATTCGAGTGGGTGGTGTGTGCAAGTCGGGTGGAATCCAAGGTGGAGGAGTGTGGAGCGGATTACCAGCAAGTGTGGCTTCGGCATGCTCTTTTGTGCACAAGCACAACACCGCACGGGCACATCATCAGACACTATGTTTCGGCGCGAGTAGTTCACATGTGGTTCTTCTCGTACAGTGTATATGGATGTGTCTAGCATTCATTGCTACGGCATCACGAGAGCCCATCTCGAGAGGTCCAGGTGATACTCTGGTTTGGAGCCGGCTGGAGCCAGCGAGGTGAACAAAGAAAACGGCAGATCGCAGTCCGATCAATCACGCTCACATACAAACCTATCACGTTGGCTTTCAATGAGCCCGCACAGGCGCATAGCGGTGCAGCGCCAATCGTGTCTTTGACCTTAGCCGCAGAATGCGAAAGATGCTGCGCATATGCCGCCAGGCCGGTTGCGCTCCAATCAGGAGCTGCGATCGCCGGCCCTGATGCTCTCTACTCATCGCGATGGCTCAGACACCACAATGAAGCATTGCTGATGTGACCTTGATGAAAGAGCCATGATGGCGCTCAACACCTCATTCGTTCCCGATGGGATATGTCAAAGGTCCTTTTCAGTGCCGCTGTTCTCGTTTTGTGGCACCACTACTCCAGCGCCACACCGTACCTCCTTCGCTCCGCTCAAACCGCACCGCATGAATTGGGCTCCAGTGGCTCGGAGTGCGCAGCACGCGCGAGAGAGCGTATATACTGTCCGAGGCTGTGTGTATCTGTCTGCAAGAGGATAGAAGCAGCAACAACACTTCCTTCTCCGGCTCCGACTGTACAAGCCAAGCCACCCAAGTCCAAGTTGCATGTTGAACAGTCGGAAAGGCGATTTGCGGAATGAGCGCAGGTAGCACAATAATGCGCTTAGCTCAAATCAAGCGCAGTCTGATAGTTGCAGGACATGCAAGGCAAGCTCGCACGTCTTCTGGCGCTGCGCTGAGAACGATGAAGAGGGACGCTTCAGGGCGGCACACGGCGCAGTACCCAGAGATATGGTCTCAGGCTTGCGATGCAGCACAGTAGAGCGAGTGATATTCGAGCAGCTGGGCCGAAGACGGGAGGAGATTTCGCAAGCCCACGGTTTCCGCGACCTGCATTGGTCTCATCGGAGGTAAAAGGAACCTCAAGGTTGGCATGAGGGGTCTTACGAAGTAGCGTGTGTGCCTGGACTCCCGGGCTTGCCGTTCGCCGACGCTGTGGGTTTCAAGTCACCCGAATGGATAGGCTGCTGGGCACTCGCCACGACATTGAGCGCGGGCATCCGTAGAGAAGCTCGCGCACCGCCGGCTCGTCCGAGCAACATGCAGATTCCTCTGGCTGTAAGAGGTCGGTCGATGTGTCGTCTCGGGGTGGGTGTCGGAGGATCACGTGAATTCGAGTTTATTCGCGATTTTGTGCCAGAGCGGCCGAGCGAACGTCAATAGTCGGTCGAAGGCGGCATCGAGACTGCGGTAATGCAGTTTGTGTGGCCGTCAATGACATTCGAGACCATACGGAACATATGGGGGGAGTTTCGGGCGTCCATTCGCATGCTGGTGCAGCCGTGTGGTGAGAAGAGTTGAGAAGTGATGCCTCGAAGTGTTGTTGGAAGACGTGACTTTTCCGGGAAGTCGCGTTGTGCGTCACAGGCCGTGTTTACAGTGGGTCCAAGCTCTCCAGACAACCAAAAGTTGGGAAGAGGACGCTGCTGGTAAATTGGACGTTTGATCTGATTTCCCGACGGAGCAGCAGCATCTCACTAACATTCGACATCGCCTTCGACAGCAGCAATACTCAGCCGCGGCGACGACCGGCGATCTCGTGACCCAGACGATCCTTGGACCGTGTGCATGCCGACCGGAGCGACTCACGAGACCTGCGCGAGCGAGTGAAGCTGGACCGGATTGTTGATTTGAGCTGATCGGGACTTGGGGACAATACAAACAACGACTTCTCGACTCCACCACGACATACCGCGTGCGCAAATTCAGCAGCACTATCAGCATCGACATCAGCATATCAGGATACTCACAACAGCCAATATGGACGCGAAGGTGAGCTCATGTTCTTGTTGTTTGGCCGCTGTCGCACCTCACTGTCTTCCCACCTTCACCTCACATCAACAACACATACCCGACTCTCCCGCCTCACTTCAACCGAATCTTTTCACTTCTGCCGGCATCTCTTCTGCGTACTACTCTTCCTTCCACCACATTCACTTGTTGAGTCAGCCGCTTGTTCGTCGTCTCATTGCATTGTCACATGCGGCCTCATCACAACACCTGATCAGCTGTCACTTTGATTGAACCTCACTGATTGAAATGTCTGATCAGCCTCAGAGGCCACAGGCTCGCCTGCGCGTGTTCGGCGACGAGAATGCCGTCTTGTCCAACATTTCGAAGAACTCCACCGCCGGCAAAACATTACACCAACGCACAAAATCTGTACCTGCTCTCAACGCACCTGCCATGGTGAAGAAAGCGCTCGGAGAATCACAATTGAAGCATAACATCAAACTTGGCCACCAGGACGATTCAGATATTGGAAAGAGCACGCCTGGGAAGATTCAATACGCGAAAGAGCACGCTCTGCCTCAACAGGTCCCTACATTCAGTCGTCCAGCCGTCCGACCTCTTGTCCCGAAGTCCACCTCAATCCAGACCACCCAAACACAACCACAACCTGCTGCTGGAAAGCCGCAGACATCAGTTCAACCCGACATCATCCGCAAAGTGGCCACGAAAAAGAGCAAGATCCTCAAGGATGAGCAGCCGCAAATATCGCATGTTCAGGTAGACAATTCGACCGCTGCCGGACTGGTAGCTGCGCAGGGGCTGTATCAGGATCCGCAGTACTTTGATGTCAAAGAGAGCATCGTCAAGGTCGAACCACCAGCTGCGGTCCAGGTTCAGGTTCCAGCACAAGCTCAATTTACCTTTACCCACGCGCACGAATACAAGCAGCGAGACGAAAACGCCGGCTTTCATGTCAAGCCCGTCGACACGCCACTCGATGATAAGTACATGGACTTTGAGGAGGAAGAGGACCCAGCGGATCCCGAGTACGAGACGAGCACATCCTTTGGCAACATCACAACCGACTTCAACACTGTCACTCAAGTGCTCAACCCCAATCCTGACAACAAAGCTGCTCGCCGTGAGATCGCCGAGGCCGCCAATCATGTGATCGCGACTCGCACAGCAGAAGACATCGAAGACGAGAAGTGGGACACATCTATGGTCGCGGAATATGGGGATGAAATCTTCGAGTACATGCGCGATGTGGAAGCACGCATGCGGCCAAACCCTCATTACATGAACGAGCAAACGGAGATCCAATGGTCCATGCGAGGAGTGCTCATGGACTGGGTCGTCCAGGTCCACCAGCGCTTCAACCTCCTGCCTGAGACGCTATTTCTCACCGTCAACTACATCGACAGATTCCTGTCCGTCAAGATCGTTTCGCTCGGAAAGCTGCAGCTCGTTGGCGCCACCGCCATCTTCCTCGCCGCCAAATACGAAGAAGTCAACTGCCCTACAATTCAGGAGATCATCTACATGGTCGACAACGGCTATAGCGCAGATGAGCTGATCAAGGCTGAGCGCTTCATGCTCAGCATGCTCCAGTTCGAGCTGGGGTGGCCAGGTCCGATGAGCTTTCTGCGACGCATCAGCAAAGCTGACGACTACGACCTCGAGACAAGAACGCTCGCGAAGTACTTCCTCGAGGTCACCATCATGGATGAGCGATTTGTCGGCGTCAAGCCGAGTTTCCTTGCGGCTGGTGCCCACTGCATGGCTCGCATCATGCTTCGAAAAGGCCCATGGACACCAGCTCACGTTCACTACTCTGGCTACACGTTCTTCCAACTCCAGCGCACCCTCAAAGCGATCCACAGGTGCTGCGTAAATCCCCAAGTTCATCACGGCGCCGTTTTTGAGAAGTACGACGACAAGCGTTACCGACGGGCTTCGTATTTCGTCCAGGCGGAGATGGAGAAAGGCTTCACGCTTTCTGGCATGTTTTGAATGCTCGCTACGGGCATCTCTCATAATTCGGTCAGTGTCTTGAGCCTCGTGGTTGCTATCTGTCAAAGCTGACACCTGTCTGCAGTTCTTTTCATTTGTTCTCTCCGCGTGCTCAGGATCGATCATATTTGTTGCTTGAACAACAGTTGACTTGTTCTTGGAGCGGCGAGGGAGCCGGCGTTTCGGTAACGGTGGACTCTTTCTACGACTGGAATGAAATTTTACGACGACACGAACCAATAATTCCCGGTTCCTGCAACCTTCTCCTATGCAGGAACTCAGCTTCTTCTCTGGTCTCTGGTATGTTGTCTTGCGCGCGGTTCCCTCCTTCGGCGCGGCGGTGACAGCAAGCGGCGGGCACTAGCAGAATGCAAATCGAGTTCATCGAACTGATTAGTGTTCTACACCGATTCTCCCGTACAGTGGGCTCCAAGCTGTGGGATGATAGAGGCGAGGTGGTGTGAAGAAGTCTTTTATCAAGAGTTGCGAGTGGGTTCTATCAGGGAGCGAGATTCGGTCGCTTCGGCATCGCACCGTCGGCTTGCATAGAGGCGGACAGTATACCCTTCAGTCGCTGGGTTAAAGCACAGGTCAGACAGACAACTGAGAATCTTTCAAAAGTATTGCGCACGAGAGGATCCGGGGTCGTGATGCTCAGCTCATGTTGTCGTTCTCGTCGCGTGTCTGCGATGGTGGCTGTGCAACTTAGGAGAAGGTACTGACAAGATGCAGGCGAACATTGTCGAGCTGTAATGCGATCTAAATTCAGCTCATCCGATCGGACGGACGGTGGACCTGCAGCGTCGGTCTTCGCGTTCAAGAACAAGACCCGAGAGAGTGGATCTCGTCTGGACCCTGGCAACCACTGCACATGTCCGGGCACCCTTTTTGCCTCCTTGCCTGCGCGAATTGTGCGGACTGGAGATCATGGAGCTCTTGTCTAGTCCGAACATTGTGAGCTTCCCCATTCTTGTGCTTTCAGCTCTCTACCGAGACGAGAATACTTGGAGTGGCAGGTAGGAAGTGCGGTTCGCAGCAATTCGTTCGGTTCCCCTCTCGGGTCGCACCAAAGTGGACTTCCTGTCTGCAGCACTGTTGAACCATGACATCGGCGTGAGTATACCTCTGCCGAAGCAAGTATATCCTTGTATACTCGGAGAGATCTCGAAAGACTGCGAGTCCTTGGACATCCTTCATTTTCCATTCTATATCTTCTTCACGTCTCAAAGCTACCCATTTACTTCCAAAGAACATCGTTCCGACGTTCTGCGATAGACAAGCCGAGTATCCTAACAATGTCTCAACAACAACCAGTCCTCGTTCAAAGCGCCTCTCTTCATGGCAAGGTCGCCCTCATTACTGGCGCCGGCCGCGGAATCGGCAGAGGCTGTGCCATCGAACTCGGAAAGCGCGGCTGCAGTGTGGTCGTCAACTACGCCAACAGCAAGTCCTCCGCCGACGAAGTCTGCAAGCTCATCGAGGAGACCGGCACAGGTGCCAAAGCCATCAGCATCCAAGCCGACGTCAGCAAGAAGGCCGAGATCGAAAGACTTTTCGAGGAATCCAAGGCCCAGTTCGGCAAGATTGACATCGTGATGAGCAATTCTGGTACCGAGTCGTGGGACAAGACGGAGGAGATCTCGGAGGAGAAGTACGACCATGTGTTCAACCTGAACGCGAGGGCGCAGTTCTTCGTCGGACAGGCGGCGTGGAAGTACCTCGAGGACAACGGTCGCCTAATCTTGATGAGCTCGATCGCTGCCGGACTTCTGGGTGTGAAGGATCATGTCCTGTACAATGCTTCGAAGATGGCGGTCATTGGTATGATCAAGGGTTTCGCGACGGACTTTGGTGCTAGAGGCATTACCGTCAACGGTGTGGCACCCGGTGGAATCAAGTCGGATATGTTCACGCAGAACGCATGGTGAGTTGAGCGTATGTCCTGACTTCTGACGCTTCTGCTGACATCCTCTGTCTGCTAGGCATTACATTCCTGGCGGATCTCCCGACTGGCCAGCGGACAAGATCGAGGCCCTCATGGCTAGCCACTGTCCGCTCAAGCGCTGCGCGACTCCCGAAGACGTTGCTCGTGTGGTTGCTTTCTTGGCTTCTGATGATGGTGGATGGGTCAATGGTTGGTCGCATTCCTTGCCAATTGGGTGTTCCTATGGTCGCTGACCTGTGATTTCTAGGCCAAGTCATCACGATCTCAGGTGGCTCTTCTCAGTAAATCGCTTCACCAGCACTGTGATGATGGGTGTGGTTTTCGAGACTGGAATAGCAACGAAATGGTGGAAGCTTGCCAGGTCAGATCCTTGACAGGAGTATGCCATAGACAGTCCCATCCTCATGAAGAACTGTCGCCTGTATCGATCCACGGTCAGCCGCCACCTTTCGGCGATTGATGCCACCAATTTCAGAGCGCATCTAGTCCGTACATTGTACATCGCAGATCATGTCAAGGGCCGTTTCATGGCGTTCAGGCGTGCTGAACCATCCAAAGGCGTGCTGAACCCAAAAGTGAGGTGACGTCGGGCCCGAATATCGCTCCTGCTCCAACGGTTTCTTAGATTCCCAGATATCCTACACCTCTCCTCTGTGTAGGATAATTGTCAACACGCACTCGCACAAGAAATGCACGGCCGGAATGTCTCTTAAGGACGACAACAGGCTTTTCAAGCCTATACGCTTTGGACGCTGCGAGCTATCCTCGAGGATCGTCATGGGCCCTCTTGGAAGCACTCTAGCCGACGAGAACAACGTCCTCGGGGACTCCGCCAGGGAGTACTACGGACAACGAGCCTGTGTGCCAGGGACACTCATTATCGGCGAAGCCACCTTTGTCTCTCCACAAGCAAGCGGCACAACTGAGCGGAGAGCTGGTATCTACACGGAAGAGCAGATCAATTCGTGGAAGAGAATCGTCCACAGTGTGCACGAAGCTGGTAGCTTCATCTACCTCCAGCTCTGGGCCTTGGGACGGAGTGCAGATCCCGAGGTGAAAGCAAGAGATGGCACAGGAGATGTCGTTTCTAGCTCGGCCGTTGCTCAAGAGGGTGGTCCTGTCCCGCGAGCCTTGTCTGAGGAAGAGATATGGACATACGTGGAGGATTACGCAGAGGCCGCCAGAGTAGCCGTTGAGATCGCACGCTTTGATGGCGTAGAGCTGCACGGCGGCAACAACTCTTTGCTCGACCAGTTCACGCAAGATGTGGTCAACCAGCGCACCGACGGCTGGGGTGGCAGTATCGAGAAACGATCTCGCTTCGGCATAGAGGTTGCCGCAGCGGTCTGCGCGGCTATAGGAAGTGATCGAGTCGGCTATCGAATTACTCCGTTCAGTACCTATCAGAGCATGGGCATGAAAGATGCTGTCCCGCAGTTCTGCGACCTGCTAGCTGGCCTCAAGGCGCTTGGTGTTCACTTTGTGCACCTGGTGGAGTCGAGGATAGCTGGGAGGGTCGACGTTGTAAGTCAAGCCAGCGGAGAAGGGAGTGTACAGCCTACAGCGTTGGTTTGTCACGAGAATGACTCCCTCTCAAGACATGTCTGCGCTTCGCTTCCTCCCTGACAACCTCCGCTTCCACGAGTTCTCGTACGTATACTGACTATATGCCCTGCTCTAGGAAGCTGGCGAGTCGCTTGACTCTTTCATCGAGCAATGGAGCGATCATGGCCCAATAATCCTGGCTGGTGGCTTCGGTCCAGAGTCTGCGGCAACGGCCGTGAACACACAATACAAGGATAAGGACGTGCTAATTGCTTTTGTATGACGGACCTCGTGCATCGATTGGACGCTGCTGACTTGTTACAGGGAAGAGCTTTTGTCACGAATCTAGATCTTGTGCAAAAGGTCAAAGACGGGACACCTCTCGCAGAATGATAGGCATGGCTTAGTTCGGACTCGGTCGACCTTGGTAGAGACGTCAGCTGCATGATGCCGGCGATGTGGTACAGGATGGAGTTGCTGACCACCTCCGGGGATTCCAACAAAAGGCAGCACGCCCGGGCTGACGAGCGGGACATTGACGGCACAGTCTTTCAGGCCCGTCAGGTACCTTCGACCGGCGGCCTTCCGCTCAGCTCTCGACACTACGACCATGTCGCTCGACCGCCACCAACTTACGAGGGCGCAACAATGCCAGCAAGACGATATCTATAGCATCGCGCTAGTCCCGGACCTCGTGCGTCCCATTGTCGAGCACGCTCATCTCTTTATGGACCAGAGATCGACACTCGATCGATACATGGTCATTCGAGCGGCAAACTCGCCCGCCGTATGCATTCAGACCCCGCTCATTGTGTCTTCAAATCGCTCAAACTTCCCGTTCTGCGAAGTTGCGTTCACCATCATCGCGAAGGACCAAGGATACGATGCATATCCAGGAACGGGAAGCTGGACGTGGTTCACAGCCGCAAATTGAGAGACAGTTCGAAAGACCACATTCAGGAACGGGATGTATGTCAATTTCATCATGGCGGCGGGCTTCACTACTCATCATATCGTTTGATCTGCACGGTCTCAGGACAAAGACGAAGCGACTTGGTTGCGAAATTTGCAACAAGGAGACCAGATCGTGCTACTAGGGCATGCTCGGTACACTGGCTAGACCAACTTCCTCAATTTGTAGGAGTAATCGTATGTAATACCACGATAGTCTAGCCTCCCCGGACTCCCATGGTCACCATCTCACGAGTCAAAGATGGGAACGAATATCGGCACTCCTCTGGCTTCCACTTCGAATGATACAGACTCAGTGACTTTGGCCGTGCTTACAAAAAGCACGGCTTCGGCCTTGATCTCCTGGTCGAGCTATGTCAGTACGTGTGTTCGACTCGGTCGTCTTCGATCGTATCTGGCGGATTCTCCGCGAATGCGCTTCGAGACCGGATCCTAGACGCAGACGCAAGAGTCGTCTTGACTGCAAACGAGGGTGTCCGAAGCGGCAAGAGTATGCCGCTGAAGAATATTGTTGATGACGCGCTAAGTCAATGCCCGGATGTGAACCACTGCCTCGTCCATCGCGGAACAGACGCCGATGTCTGCATGCGAGCCGGTCGGGATCTCTGGTGGGACGAGCATACCAAGAAATGGCCATACGTATACCCACCAGAGTCGATGAATGCCGAGGACCCGTTGCTCCTGTTGTATACCTCTGGGTCCACCGGGAAGCCGAAGGGGCTTATTCACACAACAGCAGGATATTTTCTTGTTGCAGCAATGTCAACGCAATATGTGTTCGATGTGCACCCGGACGACGACGATGTATACTTCTGCGGCGCAGACATCGGCTGGATCACCGAGAATTCCTACTCGCTTTACGGTCCTCTGATGCTCGGCTGCACGATCGTGATTCACGAAGGAACGCCAGTCTATCCGACGCCCTCACGATACTGGCACATCGTCACCAAGCATGGAGTCACTCAGCTGTACATTGCACCAATAGTCTTGCGTCTACTCAAACGCGCCGGCGATGAGTTTATCAACAGCGTGAAGGACCAGCAGCAGTTGCGAGTAATAGGATCCGTCGGAGAGCCTCTGGCCGCGAATATGTGGCAATGGGTCCACGATGTTGTCGCCATGGGGAACATACACGTCGTAGATACGTCTTCCAGACTGAGTCAGGGTCGCATCTCATCGCTCCATTGGCCGGCACAACTCCATCGGAGCCAGGGTGCTGCACGCTGCCTTTCTTCGGAGTTGAACCGGTGCTCTTGAACCCGATGACAGGCGTGGAGATCACCGTACCGGGTGTGGAGGGAGTCCTAGCGGTCAGACGGCCAACACCAAGTATGGCTCGAACAGTCTAGAAAGACCATGAGCGCTACATGTCAGTATACTACAAGCCTTATCCTGGCTATTACTTCACCGGCGACGGAGCCACCAGAGACCAGGACGGCTACTTTTGGATCCATGGACGCATCGACGATGTAATCAATGTGGCGGCCCACCGACTATCGACTGCAGAGATCGAAGCTGCTCTATTGGAGCACAGATTGATGGCGGAGGTCGCGGTCGTAGGAGTGCCGGACGATCTAACTGGACAAGCCGTTGTCGCGTTTGCATACTTGAGGGAAACAGTTGATGCTGCAGAGGCGGCCAGTTTGGCAAGAGATCAGGTCTGTACCAGCATCGGCAAGTTTGCGTCTCCAAAACACGTCGTTATGGTTCCAGACCTTCCAAAGAACCGCGCTGGCAATATCATGAGGGAATTGTTGCGAAAAATCTGGTGCGGCGAAGAGGATCAGCTGGGCGACATCACCACGCTTGTCGATCCCTCCGTCATCGATGTCATTATCGAGAGGGTCAAGAGTCGAAATCCTTGTCTTAGGTAGTGCGTGAGATGGATGTAGTGCTTTTGTCCGTAATCTGCACACAAGCACCATGAGTTTCCTGATAGCAGCATGTCCGATACTGAGTCCGCCAACGGGTACAGAGAGTGCAAGTCGATGACCTCCCACACTCGCAAGTAATGCCAGGGCGATGTCGATGTGGCTCGCGTGGTGGCACTGTGATGAGGTCCAGGAGAAAGAGTCGAAGTGAGACGTAAGTGCCGTGCTATCGCCGGACGCAGCTCCGGCCTTGCCTTGTCGGGCCCTCTGTCTCACTACCAAGATCAACGTGCACTGATCATCATCTCAAGGTCAAAGCATTCAGAATGCATATTCTCGTGAGCATATATCGTCAGCTTGAACTACACGACTATTCACTGATGCCTTTCACAGGTCACCAACGATGACGGCCCACCAAGCGCGCAAGCCTCGCCGTATGTCCTCCCATTTGTGTCGACCTTGGAGAAAGCAGGTCACACCGTCTCCGTGATACTACCCGACCAGCAACGCTCGTGGATCGGAAAGTCTCATATCGTCGGCAAAGACGTCAAGACCGTCTTCTACTGGCCTCCCGAAGAGGCGCCCGACGTCCACTTAGAGTCAGCCTCTTACACCGACAATGGCAAATACCCTTGGGTACTGGTCAACTCGACACCCGCAGCTTGCAGCCAACTAGGCTTGGATTGTTTCTTCACAGATCGTGGTCCAATTGATCTTGTGATATCCGGACCAAATTATGGCCGCAACACCACAGCTGTCTTCGCACTGTCATCAGGGACCTTGGGCGCCGCCCTCGAAGCGTCAGTCTGCGGCTATCGCGCCATCGCATTGTCCTTTGCATTCTTCGACCGCAAGAACGATCCAGATATCGTAGCAGAGAGCTGCACGCAAGGCCTGCGAGTCTGCGAATGGCTGGCGAAGAACGCAAGCTGGACCGCTGGACAGCTATACAGCGTCAATGTGCCTGTCAAGAAAGACGTGACCAAGCGCAAGGTCTTGTGGACCCGTATGCTCCAGAACCAATGGGAGAAGGGAGCATGCTTTCAGGAGTTGCCGGGTTCAGCATCCGTGGACGACGCGGCGTCAGAGGAGGCTACTTTGAGGAGGAAGGAGTCTACTGCTGGTGGCGGAGCAGACGAAAGCGGCGCGACTACCCCAGCGAATAAGTGGGCGCAGAGGCATTTCAAGTGGGCACCACGTTTCACGGATGTCTACAACAGCGTTGAGAAAAATGGACCGGGCACTGACGGTTGGGCTGTCAAGGAGGGTGACACATCAATCACCGCATTGAGAGCGAACTTCATGCATGCAGAAGGCTTCGAAGGGGAGGTTAAGCTGTAGATATTGAGATCAGAGGCAGCGAGTATTCATTGGCCCATGTCGGACAGCGTAACGTAAGCTGTCTATATCATACTGATGTAGATTGGTCTCACGTACTCTCAGCGCTCGAAGCTGGTGGCCCATCGCCCATTGTCCCATGGTTTGAGCTGGCAGTCACAGACGGAGCGATGTGCTCCAATCTAGGCCAGTCACTACCACCCGTTGCCAATGCAGCACTCATGTCGAGCTCTTTTGCGAACCATCTTTCCTTTCTCGTAGTTGACCGCTGACTACCTTCAAGCGCACTCCTGGCCGCGCGTGTGGTTCGCGCACGCTTAGAATTTCGCCCATCGGTGTTGAGTAGGCTGAGGCGATCGCGTTGCTCTTCCAGGGCTTTGTCGTATTGCACGATGGTGCGTACATAAGGTGCAAGATCCAGAGCGAGAGTGCGCAAGGGGCCATCGAAGACAGACTGGAAGATCCCCGGGTTTGCAGTCATTGAAGATTCGCTGATCGTCGAGATCGGATCGAAGCAGGCAAAAGAGCTTCGCCCGAGCATTTCTGGGGTGATGGGCATCTGATCGTCAGAAGGTGTCTCAGCGAGGATGCGTTGCGTGATGCGTTCGAGAGACGCATTGCTGTCCTCAAAAATGCGATACGCTGATAGTATTGCAGCCGCGTACATTGCGCTGGTGGCATCAAATCGATCGATGCTCTCATCGACCTGCAGTAGTGTCCGTCCCTCGATGTAATGACTGCGAGCCTTGTCGGGAAGATCTGGCATGGTCGGGTCAAATGGTGCACTGTCAGGCAGACCTGATGCAGAGAATGCATCGGCGGCGCTCAAAGCATCCGAGAACTTGGAGAGCTTATTGAGCTGCAGTCGTCGGTTTGCCGGAGCTGCTACACCCGTGTCATCGACGGCAGCGGCGGTTCCCCAACCAAATGCATTGGCTGGCTGGGTCCCTAGATTGTGCCATTTCCACAGCAAAGCATCGTTGGGTGTGGCATCGAAATGAGATGGGAAGCCCATGCGATCTTGATATGTGTGAACACTGGCGACCCTCAAGGTCCTGCCAATTTCGTCCTTGTCTAACCCTTGAGGCCATCTTTGGTAGATCCAGCTGAGTCCTCCTCGGGGGTCTCCAACACCCATTTGGCACCAGTAGTTGAGCTCGACTAGACTGGCTCGAAGATCCGAGCGATTGTGGCGATACAAAGCTAGAACCGGGCCTCGTTTAAGGAGGTGGCCTTCAGCGGCAGCCACGAGCAGCATATAGTCAGCTGCAAGATCGGGAGGAGGCTGAGTAAAACGCAGGACTGCGTGCAACGCCATGGCCTGAAACGGTACGGTATCTTCGTCGTTGCAGGTCATGATGAAAGGCCGTTTCGACGTTATCATTAGCTTCATCACTGTCGTCCAGAAGTCTTTGTCGTCCTTGAAGAGAATGTCAACTTCCTCGAGGAGGATCAGCGACTGCTGCTGGTCTTTCTGGGGCTTTCTCGCGATCAACTCTTCTATGGCCTTGAGCTTCTTTTGGGTCGAATTCGTCTTTTTCTGCGGATTGTTCAAGGCATGTACTGTGCACATGTCAGCCATTCGCTTAGGCGCAGCGAAGTATGTTGCTTTGGTACATACCACGTGTAGGGGCGGGATTCTTCTTGGCTGCCTGGGGTTGAAAGAATGCGTTCATCTTTCCCTGCCTGCCACTTTCAAGGTCCTTTCGGAAGGCCTCATCATGCTGGGTCGATTCGACCGGCGTCGGAGTGTCCTCTTGGACACTGCCGTGATGCCGCACATTGTGGTTCTCCGTGAGGTCGCCGACCTTGTCAAGGACGTCTCGCCCGCTTCTGCGTTCACTAGAGCTAATCTCGAAGACTCTGAATCCCAGTTCTTTGGCAACAGCATATGCGGCAGCTGACTTCCCACAGCCGTGAGGGCCGCTCAGAAGCACGGCGTTGCTGAGTTTAGCGTTTCCCTGCACAGATTGCACAATACTTGCTTGTGCCCGCCACGTACCGGAAGTATCCTTGTCGTCCACACTCTCATTCAGCTCAGTCATCTCACGTAGGTCATCATCACTGTCGACCAGGAAGTCATCGAGATCATCTGGTTTCTTTTTGCGCTTCTTTTTCACTGCTTTCTCCACGTGCTTTGAGGGTCCGGGTTTGATTTGTGTGGCAGCACCTCCGACCGCCTGTACTGACAGTGACCTCAGCCAATCTCGCAACACCCCAATCTCGCCTTTTGGCTGCAGCACATGTGTCGAATGAGAAGGTGCGTGCTTCTGTGTCCAGGTCAGTGGCTCGCCTCTGCAATGGTCGAAAGCCGTCATAGTTCGCGGAATCTCGGCATACAGCCGCTGCAAGGCCGGATGGATGTGTCTTTGAGACGACGAAAGTGAGAGCTCGTCCTCGATGTCGGAGGGCATTCGCACCGACAGCTCCTCGACGACCTCCTGAGCGATCTGCTCCCCCGACATTAGACGCCGATGCGGTACGCGAAGAGATCGACTGGGTTCGTGAAAGCCATCTGGACGGAGCTGACGGCCATCCTCGGACTTCAGACGAGACGCGAACGTGCTCAAAATCGATTCGTGCGGTTGCACAAGCGTTCTCGCCTGCTTGCGCTTGCGACGGTGACACAGCCGGTCGAATGTCGCATTGGTTAAAGGCTGTTTCACAATGTAGGCGACTGGACCACGAACGTGGACCTGCTCTTTCGCGGGGAACGGTGGGTCCCTTGCACCTGGTTGCTTGACCAAGAGTCGGTCCCTCAACAGTGTCGACACGAAATCGGGCTCTTTGTTGTCTTGCGAGCCAGGGCGGCAACGATCAGCCAAGGTCTGCACACGAAGCTTACCAGGCGTGACAGCAGATGGCTTGCGCGGAGATTCCACCTTGGAAGCTGGTGGTGCCTTGGTCTTCCCTAGGAAAAGAGGGTGCGTCGATCGTGCCGGCTTTTGAGGTGTCCTTTTCTTTGGCGATGGCTGCTTGACGGTCGGTATCCTGATCTCAGCGTGCAGTATACTCTGGATTCTACTCCCGATGGCTAGCCGGCTCTCGTCATCGCCCCCGTATAACAGTTTAGCCAACAGTTGCACGGGTTCGAGTTGCCTGGCAGCCTTGCGAGGGCGGCCACGTCGTTTTGTGGGAAAAGAGTCGGGTTCACTGCCGTCATTCGACTTCTTGCTTGGCGGAGAGCTGAATTTGCCGTTCGCGTTGAGTCGGAGGACCTTCCTTGGTGGCGTCTTGACCACGACTTCGTCTTCCCGATTTTGGTGACCAGTATCTTCTAGAGGTGCCATCGGTGGCAATGGGGACGACGCAGGAATCTGGACTTGAGGCGATCCCCTTCCGTTACTCGCTAGCAGAGCGATCTCAGGCCTCACGTCAGTACCACTGTTGTTGTCCGCTCCCACGTCTACCGATCCGAACTGGCTAGTTCGGCGTCTCTTCTGGCGAGCCAAATCCTCGATTGAGTCGTCACGTGTAACTGTATGGACATCTCCCTCACTCTGAGGAAGCAACGGCTTCTTCCCAAGAATCTCTCCGAGAGTCGGTTGATTCCTCGGTTTCGCGGATCCTTTCTCGCTCTTTGGCTTCCTCTTGCTCTCTGTTCCCTTCAGCTTCTCATCCGCATCCTCAGTTTGATACACAGGATTGTATTCAATCACTTCGGTCTCAGGTGCTTGCGTCCGGCTGTCGTCAAGGGACTGCTTCATGCCTAGCAAGGTCAGCTCCGCTCGAGTCTTGCCATCGAGATGCATTGACCTACCGCCTGACTGAGTGAAGAATGGATGAACATTCTTGTCACCCTCTGCGTACATAGCAGATCTCGCGTGAATCGCCGGGGCTGCCATGCATTGGGCATTGGCGTGAGCAGCGAAAGGTGAAGTAGGCTTTCACGATCGCTTAGAGTGCGAAGTCCACGGCGCGGGAGACGTGTAACGCGCCGCTCGTGTCATGACTAAGCGATCTGCCAATTTAGAGTTTCGGGCTGCTCAAGAAAAGTTGCTGAGGTGCTGAAAGAACTTGAGGTGAGCTTTCGGACGAACCATTGCGATATCTTCTCGCCTTTCATTCCCACAGCCATGTCCGGTGGCATAGAGGAGCCATATGCGATCGCATCTCTGCCGACACCCTTCGACGCAGGAAATGGACGAATCCTCGCCGCTCCCGTGCACAGTTTATCCGGCTCGAGGAAGAGGAAGCGTCATGAGGTCGCTGTTGGTATCGATGGGGAGAGCGTGAACATCTACAATGTGAGGAATCTCGCTGGCTGTGGCTCATACGCATGCTAACTATATGGAGATCCAGAATCAGAGCACTGTCAGCTCGTATGCCTTGTCGCCGCAATCGTATCTTGCCGCATCCCCGTGCTCCGTTTACTGCAAAAGAGCAAAGCCTTCCTCACCCCAACGGAGAACATACCTTGCTGTGCGCGATGGAATCACAAGCTCCAAGGCTCGACTGGTAATAATCACCGAAGAGCTGGGGAAGTTGAGAAGTGAGGAGCGAGAGCCTAGAGCACCGGCGAAAAGAGACCGCAAGCTGCGGCATAGTAACATATCTGGATTGGAGGTCGTCCAATTTGGCGACGATCGGGACTCTCCCAGTAGCAAGTCTGGCGTACTGGTGTTCTACTCCGGTGGCGATATCGATTGTATTACTGGCGATCTTGAAGGGTCAAGATGGGAACACTCTACAGCAGAGGTCGGTTTACAGGTTGAGCTCTCCTCTGTGGTGACATTTGACACAGCCCGCAAAGGCTTGCTCAGAAATCGAGAAGACATTTTGTCAATACTGGAATCGAAGGCAATGGGCGCACCACTCCTGCTCTTTCAGGTCGTGCGAGTGGGCACCATCAGGAAGGCGCGGATCTATGCGCTGCGAAATGTCTCTGGAGATGCCGTGAACACAAGTCGATCATCCTTGGAGGAGGTCTTGAGCTACGACCTTCCCACTCGGCAGCAAGCTCACGAAGATGCTGCCACCTACGATCTGCACGCTGCGTCAGGAACCCTCTACCAACTGATTCGAAAGCGTTTGACGCTCTATGATCTTTCCGGGACTTCTCCACGGATATCTTTCGAGCTGGGCAGGAAGTCCGGCGCTCGTATCAGCAGCTTCACTCGGTTGTCAGCAGCAAGCGTTGTCGCTGTATCGGAGGACAGGATTGACGTTTACGACACCAAATTCGGTTCAATACTGAGCTCTTTCGCGCCCGCGAAACACAGTGGACTGTCCAACACTTCCCTCCGCATCATTACCCACTTCTCTGATCCAGGCCTTTTTATGGCCATCCGCCAATCCGATTTGGTGGTTGTCCAACTGGGCCACGTCGCAAGCAACAGTGCACATGCCAAATCAGATGGGCCTCTCCTTGCAGAGGTCATTGGCAGGGGCAAGGCTTCGACAGATGCCCGTGCGCTTGGCCTGATTGACAAGTCAAGGAAAAAACAACAGAGCTGGGAGGTATGGACGGCCAAGGTAGATGATCTGGCGGCAAGGAGTGACGTCCCCGGGCTCGAGACTTTGATCGCGCAGGACTTGCGCTTGGATAACTCCATCACCCTTCCTAATGGAGATCTGACTAATGGGAAGTCCGCTCGTACCCGACAGACGGAGAACTGGATTCTGCCACCTGCCGCATACGACGCACAACATGTCGATATGAAAAAGGCCTCGTACATTCTTGGAAAAGTCTTCGCCTGGCGGCCGTCGTCTACAAGCACCAGCACGAATACGAGCAGTCTGGTCGTGAGAATTAGGTCAAGAAACATCCTTTGCTGGCTCCTCCTATCTGGGTACATTGCTCCAGCGCATGTCCAGCAAGCGTTGCCAGCTTCCTCGTCCGAGGACGGCTCTCAGCCTCGAATTGCGCCTGGCGACATAATGGCAGCTATCAACGAGATCGACACGGGGTTTGCGCTTCTCTTCGATCTCATCACTCTCGATGCCTACTGGGATGTATCCGAACTTGTGCAAGGGTTGAAAGTTGTCATGGAATCGCTCGAGGACGGCATGGCTGCTCCAGCGCAGGGGCTGACAACCGACACCGACGATATGATGACCGATGTGGACGATGAGGCGCAACTGCAAGCTGAGTTGAACGCAGCAGAGACGCAGATGGGTGAAGCAGAGGATATGCTAGCAAGCGGCGCCGCTGTTCGTGGTGAGGCTTTGCGTGTTCTTCTCGCTCGGCTATCGGGATTCCCGCAGAGAGACGTGGCAAAGGCCATGTCGCTCATGTGGAACCATGATGACATTCAGTTCTTCATTGCGATTCTGCGTCTTGAACTCATCAATGGCGGCTGGACGAAACTTTACATCGATCCGGAGGACGACTTATCAATTGATCATGCGAAGGGTCCGGAGAATGTTCAAGACATCTCGCCGAGGAACGAGGCAATACGCAGTATCGCAACCTTGTTTAGCTGCGCCATTGATGCCATTGGCCTGAGTGGCTGGCTCGTCGGTTTGAGCGGTGATCCCGAGAGAGCTTCAGATCTGATGCAGAGTCTCCGCTACGAAATCAGCGCGGTCCTGGAAGGATTGTTCGCAGACGCAGCCCTGGGCAATTGCATCAACGAGATGAGCAAGGCTGCGGGCTCTGTTGAAATGCCGATCGTCAAGCGGAAACGTCATCAGGACCCTACAGACTCGGTCGTCGAGACTGGTAGAATTGCCATGCCTTTGGGAGGACGCTTCGATAACCCAGGTCCGAGATCATGGAACATACCCGAACAGAAGAGCAGAGCCGCAGAGGCCGAACAAAAGAATCGTGCGGTTGGCAAATACTCGTTTGAACGTATCAGGATTTAGCCAGTCAATCGAATATGCATACCCAAGTCCCGTTGGGAAACTTAATCCATAGTAACGGTCTGGGTTGACGAATTGCCGCAAGCCAATTGAGGAGTCATTCAGAGTCTTGTGCGTCTGCAGTTTGGGCGAGATTTTGCACAAGCTGCCCTCGTTCACTTACAGGATTGAGATCTCGGCTGCAGCAGCCGAAGTTGTTTCACTTTCCACCTCCGGGCGAGCCCGGCGAGCGATGATGGAAGTGGAGACAAATGCCCAGCCGCTAAATGCCTCGTTGCAGCCCGTCTGCAAAACATCCCGCGATTGAACAGCGATCTTGGCTTGCTTGCATAGACTGGGCATCCCGACTGCTTTTTTATTCCCAGCGTTTCGCCTAGGATGGAGCCAATCTGTTCACTGACTATCTTACCACGTGTGCCCGCAATAGGATTAGTCTTTAATCCGCACGATTGGACATACTGATGATGATGCCTCGCTGCACTGGCTCGGACTTTATTATAATAGGCAAGGAATCGCCAGATCTTTGAGCTCATTTCCTCGCTTCCTTCATTCGTTGCTGCAGCGAGGCCGATGATCATTCCGGAAGTGTCATCTTTCTACTCACATCGAAATGTACGCCTCTACACAGCAATTTGCGGCCGCTTTCCTGGCCATTGGCCTTGTTGCGGCTGTGCCCACGGCCAGAGACAACCATGCCGAACAGCCTCTTACCTCTTCCATTCGAAACGTCCAAGCTGGACCACGCCCTTTCTGGCTAATTGACAACATGGACGAGGGACCGCTCAAGGAAAAGCTCCAAAGTTGCCAGGAAAACACATTGCATACCACCCAGTTCGCCATCTCACACAGAGGTGCTCCGCTCATGTTTCCAGAGCACAGTAAGGAAGGCTACGCTGCTGCCGCCAGAATGGGCGCTGGTGAGTTGAGATTGCAATTGCAGAGATGAGTTCATTGACTGACCTTGTCCGACAGGCATCATTGAATGTGATGTTTCCTTTACCTCTGACCGAGAGCTTGTTTGCCGTCATTCCAACTGTGATCTGCACTACACAACCAATGTCCTCGCAATCCCAGAGCTGGCAGCAAAGTGCTCCAAGCCATTTGTTCCGTACAACAACGTTACCGGCGACCCTGCTAGCGCCAAGTGTTGTACCAGCGACTTCACGTTGGCAGAGTTCAAGAGCCTCTGCGCGGAGATGGAAGCCACCACGTTCAAGGCCATGAACGTTACCGCCGCCGCACCGTACTTTGGCAGGATAGGCACCACGCCAGATTGGCGGACGAACTTGTACGCGTACGAGTGCGCGACAACCGTTTCTCTCAAGGAGCAGATTGCTCAGGTTCAAGGTTATGGCCTCAACTTCACCGCAGAGCTCAAGACACCCGAGGTCGAAATGCCATTCCAAGGCAATTACAGCCAGGCTGTCTTTGCCCAGCAGCTGATTGATACTTTCAAGGAGCTCAACATCAGTCCCGATCGTGTCTGGTTGCAATCCTTCCGCGCGGAGGATATCTATCAATGGATCGACACCGAGCCGGAGTTTGCTCGTCAGGCAGTGTATCTCGACGAGCGGGCCGACAAGACGCCTCAAGGGTACGACGAGGCTGTGGCATCATTGCCGGGCCTCGCCGCTCGAGGTGTCAAGATCATCGCTCCGTCCATCTACCAATTGATCAAGGCCGACAACTGTACAAACACGATAGTGCCTTCGTCGTACGCCATTGCCGCACAGCAGGCTGGTCTCGAGATCATTACCTGGTCGTTCGAACGCAGCGGCCCCTTTTCCATCGAAGACGGCGGATACTACTACTCGAGCGTGAAGGATCTGATTAACAACGATGGCGACGAGTTTACGGTGATGGATGTCGTAGCGCAGCAGGTCAAAGCTACTAAGATTTTCTCGGATTGGGTTGGCACTGCGACATATTATGGCAATTGCTTTGGTCTGTAGTGGTGGTAATTTCTACACTACCTAACCCATCTTTATTGTAGATATGATCGCTACCTTTAATCCACCTCGTCGTCGTTTAAAGCATATAAATCTACGGCATCTTATTGTGTCAGACGATAGTGCAAGCCAAACAGCCGGAGCGCTCCCCGCTTGAGCTCTATCTAGCGTCATGACTTCACATCCTCGCCATCATAAAACCAAGATCTCACAATTCCCCATTTCAGGTAGGATATCGTATAACCGGAGCGGACGTGAGATCTCAGTGATTTATCCACCGGATCAGTCACATGAATCCGCCCAGAAACGTCCCGAGCGCGACGTCGAACCGGACAGCTACCTCGCCAAGCGATCGCAAACGAAAGCGCAACAGTCGCTCGCTGGCCGGCGACGATACCTCCTCGCAGGAACCTCAGTCTCGTCAGCAGAAGAGACAAGCTTCGCCTGAAAACTTGCAACCATCTACACCAAGTGGCAAGCGTCTCAGGCACGATCATCTACCAACGCCACCCTCTCGGACGAACCTAGCCTTCAGCGAAATGTACACTTTCAGCAGCACTCGGTCGCCTGCACAGAGCAGCGTGGGAATTGTAGATCTCACTAATGGCTCGTCGCCATCTTCACCCCAAGCACGACGGACAAGCATGTCAGGGAGGAGGACTGGTCTCAACCCGAATACTGGAGCGAAGAAGCTTGTTGTGAAGAACTTGAGGACGAACACGAGCTGGGATAGCAAAGCATACTTGGAGAAGATCTGGGCTCAGCTAGACGAAGCTCTAGCATTGATCTTTAAGGACGAGCAGGATGGCTTCAGCAAAGAGGATTTATACCGAGGGGTGGAGAATGTATGCAGACAGGGAGGAGCATCAACGCTGTTTTCAAGACTTGAGAGCCGATGTAAGAGCCACATTGAACGAGATGTGCGAGAGCCACTGCTGGAGAAAGCTGGATCAGACAACGTGACGGTTCTGCAGGCTGTTCTGTCAGAATGGTCGCGGTGGACGGAGCAGATGAGCACAATTCGAGCCATCTTCTTCTTCCTGGATCGCTCATATTTGCTCTCGTCAAGCAAGCCCACGCTGGATCAATTCATCCCACAGATGTTCCGCGAAGTCGTATTCACCAACGCCACTCTCAAGCCAAAAATCGTCGACGGAATTTGCGACCTCATCATGACCGATCGCACTAAGCCAGAGTCTCTCGATCAAGGGCTCTTCAAGCGAAGCGTCGACATGCTGCATGCTCTCTCTACATATTCAGCATCCTTCGAGCCCAGTCTCCTTGGCCGGAGTCAGCACTTCGTTGCAGAATGGTCTGACCGGATGATCAGCGAGAAAAGCGTGCCGGAGTACGTTGCTTTATCCGACAAGCTCATAGCTCGCGAAATGGAGAGATGCGAAGAGTACGATCTTGACAGCAGTACCAAGAGAGAGTTACTCACTCTTCTGGAAGATCATCTCATCACGCAGAAAGAGGCTGATTTGACGGATTACGAAGCGGTTTCATCGCTACTGGAGACGAATGCAGTGGCTGATCTGACGAAGCTCTACGCATTGCTGAAGCGACGGAGACTCGGCAGCGCCCTGCGACCTTCTTTTGACAAGTGGGTAGACACAACTGGAACGAGCATCGTGTTCGCAGATCAAACGGACGACATGGTGATCCACGTCCTATCTTTGAAACGCAGACTCGATCACATCTGGCAGACGGCATTCCAGCGGGACGAGCGATTGGGACACGGTCTCAGAGAAAGCTTTGCGATCTTCATCAACAAGACGAAGAAGGGCGAGGCCACCCACGGAACGGACAATACAAAGGTTGGCGAGATGATCGCCAAGTATGTCGATCAGCTGCTCCGAGGCGGCGCAAAAGCCATTCCGGAAGTCTTTTCGACACGGCGGTCGTCCAGCATCACAGCGCCTGTAGCCGCTCCGGAACAGGACAACGAAAATGACGACGTCGACGAAGACGCTGAGATCAATGTTCAACTCGATCAGGTGCTGGACTTGTTCCGCTTTGTCCAAGGTAAAGCCGTCTTCGAGGCGTTCTACAAGAAGGATCTTGCACGCAGACTGCTCATGGCCCGCAGCGCTTCGGCGGATGCTGAGCGTAGTATGCTTACGCGTCTGAAGACCGAGTGCGGGAGCGGGTTCACGCAGAATCTGGAGCAAATGTTCAAGGATGTAGAGCTTGCACGAGAAGAGATGCAATCGTACAAGCAACGGCTCGAGGAGCGTCTAGGTTTCGAGAAAGGCAAGAAGATGGACCTTAGCGTCAACATCTTGTCTGCAGCGGCCTGGCCAACATATGCGGACATTCCTGTCATTATCCCTGCCAACATCAAACGTGCCATTGACGACTTTGAGTTGCATTACAAGAGCAAGCATACCGGCCGGAAATTGGATTGGAAGCACGCTCTGGCGCACTGTCAGATGAAGGCTACGTTCGGCAAGGGTAGCAAAGAGCTTGTTGTGTCCAGCTTCCAGGCGATCGTCATGCTCTTGTTCAATGGACTTGGCGATAACGACCAGCTTTCCTACTCACACGTCTTGTCGGAAACGGGTCTGCGTAAGTAGTCTGCCCCATCTCAGCGGTTGACACCATGCTAACAACTCATAGCTGAGGCCGAGGTGAAGCGAACACTGCAATCCCTCGCTTGCGCCAAGCTCCGCCCTTTGACCAAACATCCTCGCGGCAAAGATATCAACGATACGGACATGTTCTCCATCAATCTCGGCTTCGAACATCCCAAGTACCGCGTCAAGATCAATCAAGTTCAACTTAAAGAGACCAAGGAAGAGAACAAGGAGACTCATATGCGTGTGGCCGAGGATCGCAACTTCGAGTGCCAGGCTGCTATCGTGCGTATCATGAAGAGCCGCAAGACCATCTCGCATCAGGAACTCGTTTCCGAGGTCATCAAGGCTACCGTGAGCCGCGGTGTGCTTGGTATGGGTGATATCAAGAAGAACATAGATCGGTTGATCGAGAAGGATTACATGGAGCGCGAGGATGGGAACATGTACTCCTACATCGCCTAGATGGAGGTTCTCGCATTTCTGCTTTGCTATTATGGGGTATGCGGGCATGATGTTACGACACTCTTGCATAGACGGAACTGTTGCATTACTTGTAAGTAGCAGTTTCCGGACGACGTACATGAGACAGCATGGTTTGATAAAGTCATATTAGAGGCCTGCAGACATTATTGTCCTGTACGGGCAACATTTCGTTGTACCTCACTTCGAAACGCTTTTCGCGGCATGCGGGCCGCTCAAGCTTGTGCTGCGTAATATGTCAAGCGGCTTCCCGCATGGACTTCCCAACGCCTTCGTTTGCTTGCCCATCGACATCGAAATATCATCCCAAGACCTGGACCTGCAGAAAACTCAAACATGGAAGAAATAAACACACCAAAGTCGTACAGAATGGATCACAGTCCACCCTTCACAACCTCGCCCAGCGCTCATGCGACTCCTCGTCCCTCGTCACGATCTCTCGGCCGCACATATCGTCGACAGTCACGCAACCTCACACCATACCCTCGTCCTCAAACCGGCGCCGACTCTCCATCTCATCAAAGCCCATCGCCTCCGCGCCGCTCGACGGCACAGTCAAGCTCACCACACCGCCGTAGCAGTCACCGCCGAACTTCTCGCACGAGCCCATACCCACAGCCACCTCCTTCACCAACTCGGCGCAGCACTGTCAACATTGCAACGAGCTCATACATGCTCTACGATGCGCCTCCGATGTACGACCAAGCGTGTCTTCCTGATCCACCTGCACGCCAGCCATCACCACCGCCTCATACCGACATGCCCAAACTACGCGCCACCGGAGTTCGACCGCCCGTCTCATTCTCGTACACCACAGCGTTCTTCGAAGAGCATCCGCTGCCTAGTCTGCCAACGTCCCAGATGCCGGGTCACTTTCCCGATTCGCCTCAGCTGGCGGACCCATCATCCCCAGAGGTGACTAGCGACGCTCACGACTCAACGGACCTCGAAGCGCAACTCCCGCACTACCGCACGCGTGTGGTCAGCATCAAGAAGGTCCATCCTCGGTTTCTCGGCATGGCATACAACGAGCATCGATTTATCAAGCTCAGTCCGAACTCCGGTACGGGCGAAAACGGTCTCCCTGCGCTGATACCAGGACAAGAGTTCACCTTTCAGCACCAAGTGGAGCCCGCACAGCCCATTCAACAACCGAGCTCCACTCTCGAATTAGAATGGAATCAGGAACCGTCCTCTGCTTTGCGCGGAGAAAGCAAATACAAGTACAACGCGAAGAAATCCTACGCGCAGATCGAAGCCGACGCCGGCAGACTTACGTTACCACCGTGGGAGCCGCAGTACTTGACAAGAAGTCCAGATGGTGGTACGGCGGTGGCGGAGCGCCGGACTGTCTACGAGCACATCGCAGGATTGGCGAGACGGGAGGAGGAGAGGAGGGCTCGGCGAGCCTAGCCTGTTGGCTTGCGTGGAGGCCGTATCAGGAAGTTGTACGAAGCGTACGACAAATCAATGCATTATAGCGTACATGAAGTAGATGAGAGACGTGCTGTGAAGGAGGACACCCTTCTCGCATGACCATCTCTCGAACTCATCTCACAATCCCCTCCCTCTTGCGCAAGTCCTACGACACTCTACGAAAGCACAACATGCCCAGGACTAGGCGGCACATCGCCCGTCTCCCACATCTTCATTTCACTACCCATCTCAAACTCAATCGTGCCTCCATCAACCATCACATCCTTGTGCTCAATCCAGTTGCGATCCCAACTCTGTCCATTGACTTTCACCGACTGCACATAATAGCTCTCCGCGTTGTCCAGATTCGTGGCGGTGATGCGAAGCGTACGATCGCCATTGACGGTCATGTTGATGTCCGAGAACCAGGGAGAGACGAGGAGGTAGATCGGCTGAGTGACGACGGGATACATTCCCAGCATCTGCCAGAGCATCCACGAGTTGAGAGCGCCGGCGTCGCTGTTGCCAGGCACACCGTAGGTTGCATTCTTGAAGCTGCGGTGGTGTTAGTAGATTCGCGGTGGTCCGCGCTACTGTACTCACTACTGATTTGCCAAGATTCGAGACTGTTGAACACTCTTCGCGGACTTGCCCAAATAATGATACTCGTATGGAGTTCCGAAGTCCGGCTCGTTGCTAAGTTATTGTCAGCCTGTGTCGCCTGTCGACATGTTCGCTTGGACGCACCCGATGTTCATGATCGTGGTGATGCCTGCTCCGTTGTCCGCTAGATCCTGCTCTGAGGTGTTCTCCACGAATATGTAATCGAGCCTCATCTCGAAGTCTTCAGGACCGCCCATGAATTCTATGAGGGTCTGCATGTCGTGAGGGACCGTGAAGGAGTACTCTGCTCAGCGTCAGTCTACAAGTCTCTGACTGTTAATCGTTCATGGAGCATACCGAAAGGAGTGCCTTCGTAGGTTATATCGGTCCACGAGCATCCGCCACACTGAGCCGGGTTGTAGTCTGCGGTGTTGAACTCGCCTGACGCGAGCCGGGGGGCTAGAAATCCAGTGAAGCCTTTGTGCGTGAAGTTATGCGCCCTATGGATAAAGTTCAGCAATAGGAACTGCGGAGGCCTTGGGATACTACAATTCTCACCAGATATTTTGCCAATTCGCAGACCGGTTCAGGTACTTCTGAACATCATCAGGGGCAACTCCCTTGGCGACTTGCGAGAGCGAGAAGTCGTTGAGCGAATATTCGACCGTCCTGGATATTGCCCGTGTACTCTTGTCACTCGAGATGTATCCAAGATTGAGCCAGTCAGGCAAAGCTCCACGACCTTGCGAGATCCCGTTGCTGATATCAATGGTCCAGGAATTGAAAGGTGTCACCTCAGCGTTCTTGACCATGGCTAGATAACCCGCAGTCCAGTTGACGTTTGGTAGACCTTTCACAAAGGCGTCCGCGAGCACATTGTCGGCATTACTGCCTCCTTGCACCAAACCGTTGAAGTTACCGCTTCGCCCATCGGGCATGTATCCATCGTAACGCCATATATCGATGAGGCCCCGAATCATGCTTTGATAATATTGTGGTTGGATGAGATGGTACAGCGAGACTGTGCAGCGGAAGATATCCCTGGGAATGTTAGCTGAGTTAATAAGCACAGTCATAGATCCCTTATAACTCACCAGAGAGTGTAGAAATCGTCCCAAGAATCGTCTGACTCCCAAAGAGGGTTCTCTCCTGTGCGGTCAGATGGCATCAAGTGCATGAAGTACATACTCGAGTACAAGAGCACCAGGTCGGTCTGATTCTGCGCTGGACCGATTGGAACCTGGATCTTGCTGAAGACATCTGCGTTCCACTCTTTTACAGCAGCTGCCACGGTGTCGTCCAGATTCCAAGATTGAATCTCCTGATCCTTGAACATGCAGGCTTTCTCGATTGAGATGAACGATATGCCCACTCTGGACTTGATCGAGGAAGAATTTGAGGAGCCAGACCAGCTGAAGATCGCGCCAACACGGTCAGTCAACGGGCCGGCTTCTTCAGTGCTTCGATTTCGGAAAGTCGGGTGAGGAATTGGCTATTGCACTGATGTCAGTAGATGTTTGACGTATCTGAGACGCAAGAAGGATAGCGTACCTCGCCAGCAAGAGTGTGTTGCCTAGCAAATTGAAGTGTATAAGTTAGCTATGGTCCAGAAAATGAGGATTTGACAAAGGGAAGACCTTGCCTCTGTACAGGATCCGTGTTGCGTCCACGGAACGTGAGCGCCTCATCTGGAGCTTCCTCAAACTCCCCGCAGAAGTATGTCGTGGCTATTGCAGAGTTACTGAAGCCGCCTCCATACGTCCCGAAGCCAGTATAAGTCTTGCCACCATCAAGGATATTGATGCAGCCACCACCGTAGAACTGCCCTTCATTGGACCCGCTCACATCGGGAAGATAGTGTGACACATCGACAAGTACGTGTGCCTCGTCCGTTGGAAAGTCGTATTGCATAATTCCACTGTGTCGTGCACCAGCGAGCTGCAGCTTCACTCCACTCTCCAGTTCCGTAGCGTAGTATCCGACAGTGGCCGAGTCGTCGACGACCCTTTTCTGCCAGTAAGTCTGGTTGTCAAGGAGATTCACGGACTCATCGATGGTCGTCAACGGCATTTGCGATATGATGCCATACTTTGGCGGCCCTCCGGTCCCACTTTCATGCCTGCGTCCATGTTCATCAGCAAAGCACAAGTTTTCTTGCTCAAAGTAGACGCTACACTCACATCATGCTAACACCAGTGACCAGACCTTGAGGCGTCCAGCCGCCATTGATCGTCGAGAGCGTCAAGTTCGTTTCGTAAGAATCGATGCCAACCTTCGCGACGCCAAACGGTACCGCACCTCCAACGAAGATATCACCGCCTCCGGATGCCTGGCCAGGAATCGGGCCCTCGCCTCCGATGAATGGGTTCACATACTTGGAGTAGTCGACTTGGGCATTCACAGCTTTCGCCGCCAACGCCAGTGAGACGATCAGTGTCCGCATCGTGGTGTACTTGCTGTAGGGAAGTCGAGGCCGCAGAACAAAAGTTTTGGCGTTCTGGTCTGTTGACTTGTATAGCCTCCAGGGGGTCAAGGATCCAGGATCCCATCGCCATGTGGTATTACAGATGTGATCCGCTAGACCATATTGAACGGCATCCGTGATTTTGACATCATGTTCCTGAATACACGCCAGTAATCAATCAGCCTATTCTGACTGCAAAGATTTAGAGCGGCAGAGCGATGTAGCAGGCTGGCAATCAACCGAACAAATAATCGAGGCGATTGGCCAAGATGTTCCGTGGTTGTATGCCTCTGATTTGTCGCTTTGATGTCGGTGCCAGGTGTGCTTGTTGCTGCTCGTCATCTCAAGAGAGTTTGGAATGCTGCGGGGTGCCTCGTGGTACAGTGCGCTCTTGCAGGGAGCAGGGAACTAGTGGTTGGGTATTGCAGACATCTCTCCATGGGTACCGGAGTGAGATTTATTTCAGCCCAAGATGCCGGGCCTGGGCCCTGGAGGTGTCGGCCATTTTCTTGAGTATAGGTAGGTAGTCAAGCAATCAGCAGAACGTGACGGGGGACTCCGCCCGCGGAAGACAACTGAGATGCCATCAGACATGGGGAACACGTACTGAAAATGTTCAGTAGAGAGTTAAAAGGTTTGGCAAACATTCTTGTCTAGCCACAAAAGTACATCCAGGAGAAGAGAATGAAGCGCGTCGTCCTTTTAGCCCTTCAGTCGTGAGTCAACGTCAAAATTCCCTTCCCATGTGCTATGCATCATTTTTCGTCGCTTCATCTCAACAGTGAACAACGAGACTTTCGTCTAAGAGGCAATCGCCCTGCCACCACCACGGCTCTTGTTCTTTGGCTTGGCGGCCACGGTGCTCCATCCGTCATTCTCGAGTCCTTCTGCGGTCGTCTCAGTCGCCGCACTGCCGTCGGCCGGCACAACAATCTCTTGCGGCTTGGTCTCTTTGTCGCCGATGAAAATACCATTCGCCGATGCATCCACAGCATCAGCCTCGCCGGCATCCTCGCCCTCGCGCTGCAGAATGCTGAAGCTTGGTCGTTCACGCGCAGCCTCGTCGTTCTCCTTCGGCTGTTGCTTTCCACCATTTTGTTGCTGGCGGGAAGGACGACGGTCGCCCTTGGGACGGTCACCAGTGGGCGAAGTCACAGTCTCGCCCTCGGCCTGGGCACGGTCTGCGCGGTCACCACGAGCAGCTCTGGCCTCCGCATCCCGCGCAGCCTTCTCCTCCTTTGCCTTGTCCTCGGCTGCTTTCTTCTCCTTGGCTGCAGCTTCGCGCTTCTCCTCAATCTCCTTTTCACGCTGCTGCGTGTCGATCGGGCGAGCAGCGCCGAATGGAGAAGCCTTGGTATCTCCGGATGATGTGCTGGCTGCGCTGGTCTCTGCTGTGGATACAGTACGCTTTGCCAAGTTGAGTCTAACTCGCTCCTTGGGAGCCTCTGGCTGCGCGGGCGATGCTGGTGTTGAGACGTCTGGAGTCGCGGCTGGAGATGGATCCGGTCGCATCTTTGAGCGCCACTGGTTGTCCTGCTCTGCCGCAGTGGGCACGCGATCGACAACCGGACGTGGCTCGAACTCCTTGCGCGGCGGCCTCGACCCAGCATCTGACTGTCCCTCACCCCGTCCCTCGCCCCATGATGCACCCTCCCTCTCGCGTGGTGGACCTGGCTCACGAAGTCGCGACCGCCATCGCGGACCGGTGGGCCGGCTCCAGGAGCTGGCGACAAAGGTCCCTTGCGCTCCCAATTGGAGAAATCACGCACCTTACCGTCTCCCTCGAAGAAACCTGGCTTGCGTCCTCCAGGGCCGTCACGCTCGCTGCCTGCATCGGACCTGTTATCGAAGCTTCGGCTCGGAAAGCCACGGTTTGAGCCTTGTCGCTCTTGGTTTGGGAGATCGGGAAGAGGGCCACGACGGCTCCAGTCGGAGAAGTCGCGGGTCTGTTCAGGGCGATCGTTTTTCGCTGTGCCATGTTAGTGATCATCCAGGGCGTATCTGGGTCTCCTTTGCACATACGTGGATCGGCGACACTGATCTTGATGTTGCGGCCCATGAAGCTGGACTCGGACTTGGTGAGCGCCTGGCGCAGACCTTCGGGCGAGCCAAACTCGACGTATCCAAAACCTTTCGGCTTGCGATCGACTTTATCCTCCATGATGCGCACAGTTGTGACAGAGCAGTCCGAGAGGAACTCCTCGATGTCCACAGAGGTCACATTGTAGTCCAAGTTTCCAAGGTGAGCAGTGTATGGTGGTCTCGTTGGGAAAGGGATTTCCTCGCGATCGTATCGAGGACGGTCTGAAAAGTCAGCACTTGTCCATGTTCACAATGCCTCCTGCGCTTTTCTCGATCTACCCACCAAAGCTTGATCCTCCTCCTCCCATGCTCGATCCCATACCGGATCCGGAGGTACCTGCGCCGCTGCGCTCCCACGAGGACGAGGCGAATGCGCGCCCTTCGCCCGCACCGGCACCGCTACGGTCGCGTGCGCTGTAGCCAGTCGATGAGGTTTGTGGAAGAGGCTGCGAGTCCATTTCGTCGGCCCATGATCCGAGCGCTGTAATTGTCTCCAGTCAGTATTGCTCTTCCTGCACACGCGCAATGCCTGCAAGTAGCGAGTCTGTCCATTTGCTGCACCGTCGGCGGGAATGTGGATATCGTACATTGGTTCGTCAAGAAGTCGCCCAAGGCCATCTTCTCTTGCTTCTTTTTGGGAGCTACCACGATGCGTCAGTGTATGTTTCTTCTCTCCATAACTCCCACTGTTTCTCCGCTTGCACGCCGAAGACGGTGCACGAAGACTCGGACAGGCTGCGTACCCATGATTGCGGCTAGACGAGTGCGAAAGCGCGGACGGCTTTCGGTTGATTCGGTCGAGTCGTCGGTGGCGAAGAGACTCTGAGTCGTCTTCTGTCGTGTGTGGTGGGTTTCGTAGGTGGCAGCGCAGGTCGAGCGCTGGTGTGAAATCCGGATGTTGAGCGCTTTCGTGAAGTTCGAAATTATCGATGATTTGCGGGGCGCTCGATGGGGTTAGCGCGAGCCCAGGGTCTTGTGAAGTTGTGAGAGGGCGGCAGTAACTTTTAGACGCACTTTCGCTGTACATCTCGTTTGAGAGATACATCATGGATCAGACTCGACGGGCGATGCCCAGAGATCCGCTGTTCGCTGCCATTGAGCCCGCGTTGAAGGTCGGGGTGGCCTGTGGTAAGTAATAGTTTCTCTTGCCCTGTGCCTGACTCTCGCAAGCATCTTCACATGAAAGACATGAAAGAGCATGGTTTGCGGAGCAACGGCAGTCTGTCTCGGGAACCATATGACATGAAAGCGATGTGTCGTGCCGCAGCATGCTGATGAAGGAAACAGGTGGCGTCGGATTTCTGTTCGGAGGTGCGGCAGGCATTGTTCGCGGAGCCCCTGGTTTTCTCTTCGCGACTGCATCTGCAATACAGACCTCTGCTATCGGCTTTACATTTACTGGAGTCCGTCTGGGCATAATCCATGCATGGACCACCGAGAGCAGACCAACAACTCCTCTGGACCGCACAAAGGCCAGCGCCATAGCCGGAGGAATCACAGGAGGTCTCATCGGCTTGATCACACGAGGACGCAGTAATGCCATTCCAGGTGCGGTCATGTTCACCTTGTTCGGAGCTGGAGGCCAACTTTTTTACAACAAGTGGACCGCGGCACCAACCGCTGAGCCAAGGAAGAACTTCTGGAGGCGGATGAGCGATAAAAGCTGGACTCCCTTCAAAGTCTTAACGAATGAAGAGTACGCAGACATGTTGCGGGAGAAGATGCTCAAACTGGATGTAGAGATTGCAATCATTGATGATAAGATTGCTGGCTTGAGAGAGCAGCAGAAGGACGAGGAGCAGATGTCTACCTCGCGAGGACCTGCGGAGAAAGACCGGACGAAATCATCGGACTGAACGGCAATATCTCAGCCATCCGTTATCGAGGCTATGCTATCGGTAGCAAGGACTCCTCGGGTTCGTCCGGGCTATAGACGCCTCCAAAGGCAGTCCACCGGCGACGCGCCTGGGAAGAACGAAGATCGCCAGCGGCATGGCACTCCATACCCAAGTCATGACTTTCAGGTCTCGATACCCAGTTGGCAACGCAGTGTCCAAATGCTTGTGCTGTCTCCGTGATGTTCGTCCACTAGCTGGACGGAAGGAAAGCGCAGCCTCTGGCACAAGCAACCTACGAGCGAGTCATCTAGAGGCAGGGCGTAAAGGAACGCGGCCACGATCCGGGTGCGTGGTGGATGGAGAAAAGGACCATGCTCGCTCGATTATGGCGCCATAGCAACCATCTTCGGGTTTACACCTTCGGGCATACTACACGCATCTCACGTAGAGAGCGGCGATCGCAATGGCACGGCCTACATTGATGTCATCGCGGTTACACAGCGTTTAGAGTATGGATGAGCACCGAGTAGGACGCAGAAGTTCGGCAGGACTGAAATGGGCAGACGATCATGTCTCGAGCTTGCGCTGCAGATCAATAATGTCGCCGATCAATGAACAAGAACAACATGCTGTGGAATGCATAGAATGTGCAGACAGAAATCAACAGCGAAAAGCCCGGCGGAAAGATTGATTCTAGCAATGAGCGGAGTCCGCCAACAAGAACCGCCCGTCTTCACCGCACTTTCCTTTCCAACAAATCATCCTCGCCCTCGACCAACAACACTGATCACACGCACCTGAACACGGGCTGCCATCTCACAATAGCTTTATTATAATCCAATAGCGTGCACATCCGCAGCCAGGATCAAGCAAACAGCTGATGACCCGAGAGTCGAGACATTCACAGTAGCTCTAGTACAAATATACGCCATCAGTGTCGCCAGAATGTCGCCAGAATTTCGCCATCCATCACAGTGACATTTCTTATTCCCACCTCTCGAACACCCCTTTCACCTCCTCCCACTACCTGCGATGTTTGACAACAAGACATCGCTACTCGCCGCTCATCTCTCTCCCCCACGTTCCTTTCCCCTCAAATTTCTCCAAAAAATCGCTCACACCACCCGCCACTTCCCACCTGATCGTCTCCCACATCCAAAGGCGCGCGGGTATATGTGACAAGCAGTATGAGGCATTTACGGAGAGATCTGCACACCCCTCATTTGTTGTTATGATCACATCACACGGACCGTTTCGAAAGATGAGCGTTCAAAGGTATCGACACTTTGATTTGTGTGCGGCATATACATATATGTTGGGCTTGTCCTGCCCGCCCGCCGACCGATCTTTCTGCTGACATTCGATCCCAGCTCGACCTGTCCAGCACCTCAAGTAGAGGTTCATTCCTTCCTCATGATCACCGCGTTTCTTCCTCTCTATCAACCTCCCTGAGGACGCCCGTCCATTCAACTCCACCATCTCCATCGCCATGGAACGTTTCCTCGTCCCTTCATCATCATCGCAAAATAAGAGTATCGACCAAATGCACGCTTGAACGCGTCAAAACACACCACATCGCACCAATCCTACGAAAGCAGTCCTCCTTCAGATCAATAAGCACTAACACCGACCCACCTCTTGGGCACCCGTCCCGTCTTCGAAGGAGCAGGACTAACCTTCCTCGGCGGCAACCAAATCTTCGCTCGTCCGGTCTCCAGCTTTCCCTCCCTCCGCATGTTCATCTCAAGAACGACCACACGCAAGAAATTCGAATTCTCCCGCACTTCCCTCTGCCGAGCACTCTCCGGTCCGAGGAGCGCCCGTCCGGCTTCCGAGCTAGGACTGGGACTGCCGCGTTTCGAACCTCCGCGACCTCGACCTCGGCTACGGTTGTAAGTCTGCATTTGGATGGTGGGCGCGTCGACGATGGCTTCAGCAAGGTAAGGTGCGTGAAGAGCTTGCTGGAAAGGCGCTTCCCATTCTTCAAAGGTGAGTGGAACGGGATTGAGATATCGTCTTTGTGCCTCGGATGTGTTGCCGTCCAAGGCTGGACGGATCTCTGAGCTGAACCGTGGGAAGAGGAAAGGATGCGACCATAGCATGTGGTCGATTGAGGGTGCCGCTCGACCGATGAGTTGAGGTGGAGTGCTGCTGCTGCGGGCGAGAGAGGAGATGGAATTTTTGAGGGATTGCAAGGACAAGGTAAGGTTTGATTTGAAAAAGCCGGATTTTGGTGAGGCCGGGGTCTTCTTCAGGGTGGGTAGTAATAGTTCTTCGTCCTCGGAATCTGATTGTGGTACGAGCGGGTGGTCCGATGTGGAGTCCTCGACAGCGGGTAGAGAGCGGGCCTTTTCTCTCCTCAGATTTGAGGATGACTTCCGGCTGCGGAGTGAACCGGGTGTAGACGGAGTGCCAATCGACATGATCGATCGATCATCCGACGTGAGCGACGGCATGGAGTCGCTGGAAGCAGACCGTGAATTGAGATAGCAGCTGGGCTCATCTGAGCTGCTCTTCGAGTATACATAGTCCACATCCTCCAACAGCACGCTGAGAGCAGGACTACTGCTGTAGCTTTGTTTGAGTAGCCCATCGCTCTTCCATTCACTGACCAGCTCCTCGATCGAGATGCGTCGGTCGCGTGCAGGATTGCTGCGATATCGATTCGGTCGTCGCGGTGGGATCGATGTGACGGCTAGTAATGCTGCGACAGAGGGAGGCAGGGCGCTCGGGTCGTGGCGTGTAGAGTGTTTTCGTCGCGCCGGCAATGTCGCGCTGCGTGTAGATGGCATGCTACTCGGACTCTGCGATGTGCAGGGCTGGGCATGTTGTCGCGTGTGCTGTTTCGTCCTGGATGACCGAATGGTGACTGGCTCGGAGTGCATGGCGGGCGACACGGCGGGTGGCCTCGCGGGCATGTCTTTGTCGAGTGCTCTGGTCGTCGTCGGCGGGTGTGGCACACTCCTGGGTGGAACTCGGCGGCTTTCGATCGGACGGTCGGTATATTTGAAGGAGTTCGCAACGAACATGTTGCATTGGAGGGCGAAGAGGCTAAACAAGCAAAGATGGTCCCGTGATGCCGGGCACACTCGCCCGCTTGACAAGCGTCTTCGCTGGTTGTGTGAGTCCTGACAAAAAAAGGGTCCTCTCTCGATTTCTTTAGTAATGCGAGCCAATCAACAGACTGGGCTGACCGGTTGCGAAACCTTCTTTTAGGATATCGCCAAGGGATGGCTGATGGGCTGCCGGTATCTGTCAGAGATGAGGTGTGTGTTATGGTAGTAGTAGTAAGTGAAGCGGCGTGAGGGTTGGTGTTGTTGTAGGAGTGAGGAGGAGAGTAGAAGAAACACTGATGATACCCTCGAGGCAGGCAAGATGGACTCGAGGCCATGTCCTTTTGGTCGTCGCGATAAGTCGAGCCTGATCGTACCAACCGTTTGGAGTTACCCCACGCGCTCCGGGGCTGCTGATGCTGATGTCTACCGATAAGGATATGCACGAGTCGATGGGTTTCATTTGTTGGGGTCGGATTACACGTTCAACTTGTCTCCTTGTTCCTTGCACACTTGTATCGGGACCCTGCGGAGTGTCTACGTGTCCCGTCTCCCGTCTCCCCACGCACCGCTTCCGCTGGCATGATCCTGAACATTGTCAGAGGAGTTCGCATGGGTTGGATGACCATGACGCATGAAAGGAGCGAGCGATATACCTTCCTATTTAGGGCTAGTCAGGATCATGTGAATGCGAGGGCCGTCCCGTGACTCCCGTCGGTCGCATCTGGATCCCACAGCCAATTTGTTTCGATTCTGCACCAGATCTACCAACTACCGACTAGGCATATCCTGGCCTGTGGACACTTTGCCCGTATAGGGTAGTCTCTAACAATGGAAGAAATCCTCATTGGCGGCCTCGTCACTGCTACTGTTTGCTAGCCTCTCGTCGAACCCGAAATTCGCCGGCTGAGGTCAGACATGAACGAGCTCAGTCGGGGTCCGATTGGGGCCACCTCGTTGCCAGACCCGAACATCCCAGCCGCACCCCGTTGCCACTTGCCAGTGTGCCACGGCCATCGACGGCACTGGCCAAGGAGGAGCAGTCTACAACGACATGCACTTCATGCAAAAGTAACTGCAAATAGACGAAGAAGTCTTCATCAGCATGCAGAGTGGAGCATGCAGAGTGACACAGATGCGGCACGATTGAAGAAATCGGCTGGTAACCGATTGGCCAGAGATAAACATCTCAATGCTTGGCCGACGGCCCTGCTAAGCAAGCGCTGCTTAATAAGGCGGCGAGTTTGTTGATGATTGACGGCGAGTCCGCGACAGGACTCTCGAAGCGACGGCAGAGAGATGATGCTCAGTGGGTTGGGCTTCATTCTCTCAGACTCCACATGATCCGCACTGCGACCTTCGACACATCCTTGATTGTGCATATTGCGGTAGCATCTCCGTGGCAATGCCATCGAGCGGACTAATTCATCTTCTTTGCATGAACAATGATTGACTGCACCACAATTCACAGTGAGCTCGATCACGATGGTTTGTCTCTTCATATGGCTCATTGCAGTCGCTCTTCCAGCGATGCCACAAGCTCCAAGTGTTTCCTCCGTGGGAATTGGCTTCCAGACCGCACCCCAGCAATCATGACGACGATGGATCGCGGTGGAGATCCTCCGCACTGTCGGGTCGAACTGAAGAATCTGCGAAGAACGTATGGAAGAAACCCAAGCCTTGCGGCAAGCGAGTACATTCGAACATCATCAGCAACCCCGCAAAATGACCTCAAGCAGGCCGTAGCGAGGACTCGCCTTCATTCCAATCGGTCGATGAGAGAGCTGGAGTGGCATTACTCCAAACCCCTACCAACGGTACACGGTCACGTGGATCTTGCGGTACCGCCATATCGATTGTTCTCAGGCGGACCTCATGTCAAACAAGTTCGTCTCGTGATGGGTGAGACCATGTTCTGCCAGGTCATGAACGGATCCGCGGAGCCCTTTCAGACGGAGTGCTGTCCAGGTTCCTGAACGCGATTCCATCTTCATTCCGTATATCCGGTCACACGCAGATCCTCTCGCGACATTGCTTTCGCACGTAAACCGCAGCCAGGTCTCTCTTCGGCCGGACGATTCCAACAACGAACAGACCCGCCGCTGACATCGCTTCCGCATCCGCGACCCACAAGTCTGTCTCCGGGTTGAAAGTCTGGCACCAGGCGAAAAGAAGCAAAAATCCGACGCCTTCCTCCAGTAGAAGATCCGCACACGCGTATTCCGAGATATAGGCGAGCCCGGCCAGTGGGCTATGCAACGTCAGTGGACAGCGATTGACCGTGTTCGGCGGCTGTGGGACCGGCTACTACGATCACTGCGTAGATGTTTTCACAGCACGTGAGAGAAAGACATCACAGTGCAGTGGCTCTGCTCCACAAATGGACAATCTTGCAGTTGGACCTCATGGCAGAGAATGGTGTCGCAGTCAATTCCAGCGGGCGTTCTTTACGGCCGAGAACCGTGTCGACTGCCTGTCTCGACGCACCGGACATCGGAGCTGGCGTCCTTCGGCGGCGTGGAGAGGATATGTCTTGCTCGAGTTGCCGACGTTCCTTCCTTACAGTCGAAGCGATATTCTAGCCAGGTCACGCGTCAGGAAGACGAAGAACACAATTCGGATCCGATAGCTATATCCTCCGATCGCTACCGTTGTAACGAATAGTGAGAGTGGCGGCGTGTGTAAGTTGTCAATACCTACTGAGAGAAGTGCTGCACTTGTACAGGTAAACTTGGTAGAATATGCCACCAGCTCGATGAGCAGGGCATGCTTATAAGACGTACGAGCATGTTATCAGGACACAATAGCAAGCCGTACAGCTAATCTAGCAGGACGTACGAACAGGCCGTGTATGGAGCTTAGCAGGACATACTTGCGAGCCGTACAAATATCGTGGCAGGACATAGGTGCACGCATACTGCCAAATTACAGGTACGTTCCGACTTTACCGTGCACGTACAGCTAATTCGGTGGTGCGAGTACGGATATCGTAGGGGTACAGTTGCAATTGACCCAGCAGGACATGCTACCTCCTACGAAGCCGTTCAGAGGACTCGGCAGGACATGCTTACTTGCAGTACAGGTACCTCGCCAGGACATGCTAACGAGGCAGTACCTACTGGTAACTTCACAGGACATGCCAGCTTCACTCACAAACCCTCGCCTTCCTCCTTCAACCGACTACTCTTCCCACTCACCACCGCCGCACCGGCCACACCACTCCCCACCGTCCCCTCAAAGCCCCCATCCTGCATGAAAAAGTCCACCTCATCGACGATATCCCAAACGACGTCCTCCGCAATCTGCTCCTTATACCTCTCCCCGATTCCTCTCGCTTGTCGCCCCGGATTCCACCCTTTCTTCGGTCCGCTCGCATCGTGACCCGCGTCCGACATGTCGACATCTGGACCACGGTTTCGAGGGGGCTTGGTCGACTTGAGGTGAGCGGGAGGACACCAAAAACCGTCCCGCCCGTCGCCGAAATTCACCTCTGCGATGCCGCCCCAGAAACAGGAGATTGCCGGGAAGTAGCCCGTTAAGCCATCGTCGAAGCCTTCTCGTGCGCCCATAGTTTTGCTTGGCGCGCTGGCAGGTGGAAGGAAAGCGAGGAGGTTCTCAAACGCTGTGCCAATCGATTTCCCATTCTTATACACCCTGATCGCACTGTGCGGTAGAGTCCTCAACGACGCATGTTCATGATTCGGATGCGGTGGGGCTTTGATCGCGTCTTTGGCGTTCGCACCGGTTTGCTGGGTAGGGAGAGCGCTGAGATTCGTGGTGCGATCGGCGTAGACTTCCATTGGTTTGGAGGCGACGTGATCCAGCACTTCGAAGTAGCTGTTTGCTTTGTAAGGGACGGGTATGCGGTCGCGAATGACGTCCATGGGTTCTTCATCAAGAGAGGCCGCGGCGGATTGATCGAAGCCGTCGCCTGAATCAACGGCGGGGTTGTACACTCCGCTGACGATTTTTTGTTGGAGGGAGAGGGCGGGGAGTTGGATCTCCACGCCGATTACGTCGCCTTCTTTGACGTGTTGGTCTTCCGGGGAGAGCGTGATGGGTGTTGGAGCGGCGAGCGCGGCTTTGGCGGTCTTGGACTTGGTTTTCTTTGGGTGGAAGAATTTACCCGGTCTGCTGCGGTGCATCGTTTCGAATCGGATATCCGTGAGGCCGTAGCTGTAGCCGTCGAAGCCGACAGGTGCGTCCAGTGGTGCCTCTCGTCTTGCATAACCAAATCGCACATGAGGTTGAGGTCCGTTGGCGTTTGGATCTGGCCCATCTGCCGGCACGCCTTGATGTATCTTGATTTCGTAGTATAACGTTCCCTCTCTTGCACATACATTCGACCGTACCATTCGCCAACCCTTCTCATTCGTCGTGATCAACGCATTGGTCGTGAAGTGCATCCATTTGTCCGCATCCTCAAAACTGAGGCGGGCATAGTGGGGAGGTGGGGAGGTCGCTCGATAGAACTGCTTGTGAGGGAAGAGCGGATCGAGCGGATCGGCAATAGCGCGTGAGTATCGATAGCCACGCTTGTTCTCCGCCAAGTCGATCGGCTTGTATAGTTGTCGTTCATTCCCCGGTGTCATCAATGGTGCCGGCTCGTGCTGGATCATGACATCGTCCTTGGGCTTTTCAAAGTCCTGCGGTCTAGGTGGTGGAATATTGAATCGCTGAGGTGAAGGGTAGGAGTGGGCGACACTGGCCTTTCGCTTCGATGCTGCTGAAGGGGTTCCGCCATTGAGTGCGTTCTCACGCTGCTTCAAGGATTGTTTCTTTTCTCTCTGTTCTCGTTGTATCGGCGTCGCATTGGGTGCTGGAGTCCGTGACGGTGCGCGGGAGCTGGCGGGATTGAGAGGGGATGGAACGCTCGGCACGTGGTCCTGATCCATGGTGGCCTGGAGCGGTGTGTTGACGTATGAGTCGGCCATGGTGCTGTTGCATCGGACGTGGAAGCCGGGATTGTCGGGATTGTCGAGCTTGGTCGACGCGTGAAGCAAAAGGTTCGAGGCCGAGCGGAACCAGGTCCGCTTTATCGATAGGATTTGAGAAAAGTTGCAGACTTTCCGCCAATTTCATCTTGCGACTCTCCCATCAACAACACATCACATCTCCACCAACATGCCGAAAGCCACAAGATCAAACTCGATTGCTCGTCAAGAGCGGAGGCACAATCCTCTCAGCGAAGAATACTCTCCCACAGCGCCACTCAAGCAGAAGAACAGCAAGAAGCGGAAGACGACGCATCAAGGGGACGGACAGGATGGTTTCGTGGACAGTAAAGCGTCGCGGCGGATTCTAGATCTTGGTCAGGATCTCGCGGCGGAAGATGAGGCAGAGCAACAAGCGAAGCGTCCGGCGGTCGCGAACCCCGCTTTCGCATTCGAGAGTCGATTTGGCGAGCTGAGCGATGACGAGGAGGGAGGTGCCGAAGTGGGCGAGTACGACGATGAGGAAGCATGGGGCTCCGAAGAGGAAGTCGAAGAGATCGAGGTGGATCCCAACGACCTGGAAATGTTCAACAAATTCCACCCATCCTTTGACCCATCCACACTACTCGACCCGAAAACCGACTCCCCCAAAGACGAAGAAGCACAAGGTCCCGGCACAAATCTAGCCGACCTGATCCTCGAAAAGATCGCCGCACACGAAGCACGAGGAGGAGCAGGAGGCGACGACGACAACATTGACAACAACAACATCCCCCACCACGTCCACGGCGGCGGCGACCCCCACGACGCCGTCGAACTTCCCGCCAAAGTCGTCGAGGTCTACACCCAAGTCGGCCTCCTCCTCTCCCGCTACAAATCCGGCAAACTCCCCAAACCCTTCAAAATCCTCCCGACCCTCCCCCAATGGGACATTCTCGTCTCCATCACCCGCCCGGACAGCTGGACCCCCAACGCCGTCTACGAAGCGACCAAAATCTTCACCTCGTCCCGTCCCGCCGTCGCCCAGGCCTTTTGCAACGACATCCTCCTCCCCGTCGTCCGCGAAGACATCCGCGAGACGAAAAAGTTAAACGTCCACCTCTACAAAGCCCTGAAGAAGGCCCTGTACAAACCCGCCGCTTTCTTCCGCGGCTTCCTCTTCCCTCTCACCGGTTCGGGCACCTGCACCCTTCGCGAAGCTCAGATCATCGCCTCCGTGCTCGCTCGCGTCTCCATCCCCGTGCTTCACTCCGCTACCGCGCTCTACCGTCTGTGCGAAATCGCGGCGGAGCAGATGATGCACGACGTGGAGTCGGCCGGCGCCTGTAATATTTTCCTCCGCACGTTGCTGGAGAAGAAATACGCCCTGCCGTTTCGCGTGGTGGACGCGTTGGTGTTTCATTTCTTGCGATTCCGCGCCGCGCCGTCGGGTGGTGGTGATGGGGAGGATGCCGATATGAACGACGGAGGAAGAGGAGGAGGCAATGCGTTTCGCAAGGGCGACGCGAAGTTGCCGGTGTTGTGGCATCAGAGTCTATTGGCTTTCGCGCAGAGGTATAAGAATGAAATCACGGAGGATCAGAGGGAGGCGTTGTTGGATTTGTTGTTGGTGAGGGGACATGGACAAATTGGGCCGGAGGTGAGGAGGGAGTTGTTGGAGGGGAGGGGGAGAGGGGTGGTGGTTGAGCCGGAGAGGGCGGATGGTGGGGATGATACCATGATGGATGTTTAAGGGGGAGTGGAGAGGAAGTGCGAGGGTGTCGTGTTGATAGATAATGTCCATGTCCTACGGGATGTGCCTAAGTGATGATTGTTCGACGAATGAATCCGTCGATGAATATTCCAAATGCATGCCACCTCGATGTCTATTCTACCGTGCTCAACCTCGAGCTTGCGATGTTCTTCCATCCCTGATCAACTACAGTCAAGGCGGATCGGAGTCCCGGTAAGAGTCATCTACAGGACGATCGGTTGTCTTCGACGCCAGAGACTAGTAGGAGCCCTCGCCATCTGATCAGCTTCCATTCCAGAGCTAGAGGACAGGATCCTGCAAGACCGCAAGAATCTCTGCTTGACGACCACCGCTCAGCGCGGGAGGGAGTAGTTCATTCAGGCCCGTGAGACTGTAAACCCGCCTTTCAAACCCCCCAACCGACTGACCACCAGTAACGCAGCAACCCATCGACACCTCTGGTACGCTTGCTCGTTGGCGGCCATGTTTGGTGGTGCGTAAGACGAAAGTGGACCGCTGGGTTGGAAAGCACTCCAGGTTTTTTCTTTTCGCGAAAAAAAAAAACGACCCTCGAGAAAAGCACACTCTTTTCGCCCCGAGGGTTGATCCGGGCGCGGAGTCTCTCATCATGATTGATGGGTGAGTGCCTCGGGAAGCCAGGACCATTGGCCCTCCCAGTAACATGCTAGGCTTCGGGCCGCTTTTCAACCCTCCGCCTTTTCCTGGGGCAACATGCGAATACACCCCCTACACAACCGACTCCTCTCCGGCGCCCGCCCCTGCAACGGCACACAACACAATTCACACCGCTCCGCCTGCTCCTCCATCAACGTTTGCACCGGCAACTTGGCCGTCGTGCGCACCACGTTCGCCACGATGGAGGGGTACTCCCTTTCCACGGAGGCAAAGTACGCCGCGACGAGGTCGTCAATGGTGGTGTTCTTCGCGCTGACGATGGGTTTGACGTCGTCGTCGAGGAGGGTGGTGGTGAAGGAGAAGGGCGGGTCGACGAAGGAGATGTAGGAGGCGAGTTCCTTGTTGAGGAGGTCCCGGAGCGGGTGGTAAAAGGGGATACCGTGGAGGGAGACGCCGTCGGCGACGATCCAGGGGAGGACGAGGCCGCGGCCCTTGGCGGTTTAGCTTGGTGGCGCTGTGGTCCCAGAGGATGGCGGCGCAGGCGTGGGATTTGGCGAAGGCGAGGGTGAGGTGGTGGTGGAGGGTTTGTGAGATGTCTTGGCGGGAGGTGGGGGAGGGGGCGTTGTGGAGGAGGGAGTGGAGGGTCGAGGTGGGGTTGGAGGGGAGAGGGGAGGAGGAGGGTGTTGTGAAGAGGCGGGCGATGTCGGAGGATGCCAAGGCGGAGGAGAGATGGGCGGTGTGGTAGTCGTGTTGTGGGTAGCGGGCCTTCAAGTCGGCGAAAGGGGCCTCGTCGTCTTCTCGAGGGGAGCTGCCGCCGTAGATGTGCAGCACGCAGAGCTTGAAACCTGTGCGTCCGGTCTTCTCGGTCTGGCCTTGGAGGTGTTGGCTCAGGACGTGCAGTAGAGTCACGGAACTTGCGGTGTAGGAGAGAGGCAAGAGGAGGGTCCGTTCATTGCCGGGCTCGGAATGACGGACTCGAAAGGTCTCCAGTCGCTTGACGATTTTGGTCTGGACATATTTGGAGAAGCAGGACTTGCAGACGGGTTCGGTGCGGACGACGATGGCGGATTCTACTTCTTGACATCGCCGACATGGAGTGGTGTCGACGGGATGATTATTATCGGGGAGTTGTCTTCCAGGCATGTTGTGGTCTGATGTTGTGATGATGAGATGATGAGATGATGAGATAATCCTGGATGATGAGATAGATAATGGCAGATTTGTTTTTAGGTTGGCAGGGAAAATCCTCGGGCGTGCACAGTCGAGGTAGAGCAGAGTAGAGCAGAGTGTTGCATATAGCTATTGGTGGGATTGACTGTCACCATGATTCATAAGGTAATTGATTGATTCCTCACTGTCTATCTTGACCAAAAGACGTGATCTCATCTCTGCAACACAGAGCAGAGCAGAACCTGCCCGACGACCCATCCAAATGAAGATGATCCAACCAAACCACGTGTTTGCCCCGGCTGAAGTCAATCAAAACATGATGACTGATGAGGGATGATGCATCCATCCATCCGTAGCGTGAACCACACTCATTCAATGTAATAGATATCTCCCCTCTCCCTCTATCAATTCCTAGATATCTCTCTATCATTCCATTTGGTTATTTATTATAGGTATCAATCGCGGGCGGGCGGATTCAATCAATATATCCTCACTGCTACTCATCATCATCAGTGGCGAAAGGTGAGATGAACCGTGCCATCATTCGGGAATAGACGGATGTGTGTTTGTGCTCTTCTTCAAGTCTTCGACCATGATGAACCCCCGTCTCACTGTAGTTCTACCTTCATTCACTTGGCGTGATATCGGCATTGGCTTGCCTTCTTGTGCCGTCGTCGTCTTGCTTTTTCCTGGTCAACTCTTACATCCTCCTCCCTCCCCCACCGCCATCCTCATACCACCACCACCACCTCCTCCTCTCCTCCTCCTCCTCCTCCTCGCCGATCTAGGGCATTCTTGGGAGCGGCGACTGGGCGCGACCACTCTCCGCATGCGCGTACACGAGACGGGTCATCTCACCGCCGCCTTCGACAAGCACAACACCGCGCCGATTCGCCTCTTCGAAAAGTCGGGGCGCGATAAGAGAAAGAGCCAAGGTCAAGGACATGCAATAAGACAAGGCGATCAAAACACACTCCACAATCCGCAAACATGGCGTGGGATCAACTCTCCATCAACAAGCCGCACTTGGTGTACCTCATCCTGGGCGGCTTCACCAGCCTGTTCATGCTGTGCTCCTCGGTGATCAAGGAGCGACTCTACATCGGCGAGGCTACCGTCGCCACGCTCTGTGGAATCATCTTCGGTCCACACGCCGCCAATCTCATCGATCCGCGCTCGTGGGGCAACGTCGATCAGATCACGCTGGAATTCTCGCGCATTGTCCTGGTGGTGCAATGTTTCGCCGTGGGCGTCGAGTTGCCCAAGGCGTACATGGAGAGGCATTGGAAGTCGATTGTGTTCCTCCTCGTGCCCGTCATGACATTCGGCTGGCTCATCACCAGTCTGTTCATCTGGGGTCTCATGACGCCGAACTTGAACTGGTTGGAGAGTCTGACGATCGCTGCCTGTGTCACGGCGACGGATCCCGTCCTGGCGTCCTCGGTGGTGGGAAAAGGCAAGTTTGCGAAACGTGTTCCCAAGCATTTGCGTGATCTCCTGTCAGCAGAATCCGGCTGTAACGATGGCATGGCCTTTCCTTTCATCTACCTCGGTATCTACATCCTGCATTACCGCCCGGATGCGACCAAGACCTTTTACCACTGGTTCTGTTTCACCATCTTGTACGAGTGCGTCTTTGGCGCCTTTTACGGAGTTGTCGTGGGGTACGCGGCACGCCGTGCTATTCGCTATGCCGATTCGCACAACATGGTCGATCGGGAGTCTTTCTTGGTGTTCTACTTTGTCCTCGCACTGTTCTGCGCGGGTTCCGGAGCTCTGTTGGGACTGGACGATCTGCTTGTTGGCTTCGCTTGTGGTGTCGGTTTCAGTAACGACGGATGGTTTACCGAAAAGACGGAGGAATCCCATGTGTCAAACGTGATTGATCTGCTCATCAATTTGGCGTTCTTTGTCTACTTTGGAGCCATCATCCCATGGGAGCAATTCAACTCGGGACGTCTGGGGTTGGATGTATGGAAACTGGTGGTGATAGCGCTGCTAGTGCTATTCTTCCGTCGCATACCGATCATGCTCGCCCTCAAGCCAATCATCCCGGACATCAAGACCTGGAGAGAAGCACTCTTCGCCGGCCACTTCGGACCCATCGGTGTCGGTGCCATCTTCGTGGCCATCCTCGCCAGAGCAGAGCTGGAGACTGACTCCACGACTCCTTTACGAATGTTGCCTCCGGAAACGCCGTCGACGGAAGAGTATAATGTCATCTATCTCATCTGGCCCATCACCACCTTCCTGGTCATCTGCTCGATCGTCGTCCACGGTTCTTCCATTGCCGTCTTCACGCTCGGCAAGCACATCAACACTCTGACGTTGACTATGAGTTATACCCAGGCTCCTGACCAGCCTTCATGGATGGAAAGACTCCCAAGAATCCAATCTCGATCCAAGAGTCAAATGTCTGCATCAAGTTTCGACGAGAAGAGTGGGCCGGGTATGTTACCAATTGGTGCACCCGGCACGTTTCTGCGACGACAAAAGGAAGAAGACAACCCGAGTCGCGCTCAGAGCCGTGCTTCCTCACGGCATCGATCCAGAGGAAGCAAGAGCAAGAGCTGGGATTATGGCATCGGACCTGGTGGTCCTATCAGCCAGTCCGCTATTGCACCTTCGCGTAGACCAGAAAGTCCGGACCATCGGAATAGCCGTAGTGATTCGGATACTCTTGCGATGAAGAATGATCCTCCGTCGGATAGCACGGACAACAATAAATCGACTCCCGAGAACGAGCGAAATGTCCCCGAACACATCAATCCGGATGAGGTGGGTGAGATTTACGAAGAAGGTCATCAGACTGTGTACGAGGATGAAGATGGTAATGTGCTCGCGGTGGAGGAGAGCAAGGGACAGTCCGGCGACAAGCATCGAGGCAGCGCGGAAATGCGCGAAGGTAGAAGACTTATGCATAAGGAAGGTGCCGACATTCATCATGGAGTGGCACCGCATCCTCGCGAGATGCATCCGGACGACAAATCAGCCGGCGATGCTGCATCGCCGGTCAAATCAAAGATGCCGGAGCGTCCGGCGAAGAATTGGCGCAATGGCTTGAATAAAGTGGGAACTTTGACTCGCCTTCGCAAGAAGGATGACGATCAAAAGGCCGACATGAAGACCGAGAAAGCAAAGCCGAAGAGCAGAGCGGTCCGGCTCGAGCTTATCAATACGGTAACACCATTATTGTTGAGGACGAGGATGGAGAGGTCATCAAGAAGTACGACATCCCTGGACCGGAAAAGAAACAAGTCACAACACAGGATCCTGAAAAGTCCAAGCAACGTCTTGGGCAGATGAGCAAGATGCTCGGACGTGGCGGTAATGGACAATCCGCCAACGCTGGGCAATCCACTGATGGCAACGGCAAAAAGGGCGCTGGCAATGCACCTGACGATGACGACGACCGCATTCGCTTCACCATGACGACTGGTGGCCAGCGCATGAGCAAAGCGCAATTCATCAACGAGATCCGCGGCATGGACCCGAAATCTCGAGTGGAGGCAGTCGAAGACAGCAACGCCCCCGAAGAAGTCAAGCAAGCCGCCCGCAAAGATTACCGTGAACAAGTCCAAGCCGGCGCGAAAGCTCGCGCTCCACCTTCCTCCAGCGCCGTACCGCAAACCCGCCGTCCCACGCCATCGCGAGAAGACACCGCACCGGACACCGAGCACGCCACAGCCGCCGTCCGTCAGACTTCAACCAACAGCTCCACCAATCTCCAACTCGTCGATTCCAACAACCGCTCCGTCCCCTTCCACGACGTCACCACCGACCTCCGCTCCCGCCGCGGTCGCGAAGGCAGCGAGACAGCCGCCGAACGTCGCCGTCGCGTCGCCCTCGACCGCCGCACTCCCGACGAGGAAGAAGACTCGGAAGACGACGGCACCGAGCGCGTTCCACCCTCTCGTCGCGGTGGCAGCAGCAGCGGTGGTGGTGCTCCCACGCGCCCAACGACGACGACGACATCTTCCTCGCGTGACGCCCAGGCCGATCGTCGCGCGAGCACTGACGTGGCGGGCGAAACGGCCGCGGAGCGGAGGAGGAGGGAAGGCGCGTTGGGGATTGTTCATCGAGAGGACGAGGACGCGGGGGGAGAGGATAGTGAGGGTGAGGAGGAGGAGGAGGGAGAGGCGAGGACGTTGCCGAGGAATACGAATATTCGGTTTGCGGATCAGGCGGGTGGGCTGCGGGGTGAGGGGGCGCAGACGCCGACGGAGGGGAGTGCTGCTGGTGGGAGTCAGTCGAGACAGAGGCCGAGTGTTTTGAAGTGGGGGACGGACATTGGACGGTAGGGATGGGATGGGCTGGATGATGATGAGGATGCAATGTTGAGTGCGTGTGAGTGTGTGAGGCATGAAAGATCGATGTGGATGTGATGTCTGGGGGTTTTGGTTTGGTTCATGTATAATCTGCCAACGCTTTTTCTCCCCGGGGGGCGGCTGGTCATGGCACGTGGGCATATATATCCGGCATGTATATACGTTGTAACACAAATTTTTGGGGTGGAAATGAGGGAATGTTCGACATGGGAGGTAGATGAAGCAACGATCACATGCTTTCGAGAAGTCTTCCATGACACACCTTTTTTTTTGTGTGTGTACGGTACCTTCCACAAAGGAAGACGAGCAGGCGGACGACGTCAGGGTGAAGATTTGGAACACATACTCAATTTATTAAAAGTCTTTCAATCGTAAGTGAAAACTTTCGAGGGGCGAAATCGTGAACAATTCCGACCCGACACGACCGACCGTATGTATACACGCCATCCATCGCCCGTCACCCATCACAGCTCTTAGCTTGCGTACAGAAAGAGGCATCATCAAGAAACTTCGACACGAGCAAGTGAACAAGGAAGGAAATCGCCGCCATTCGATCCCTCAAACCCCCGCGCACGCTCATGACAGAGAGAGAGAGATAGAGAGGCGGTTTCACCATACTGTTTGTTGGTCAACCCACTCACCAAAAACGACCGTGAGCCAAAGAAAGATTCCCCCCCTTTCCGCTTCGACTCTTTTTTCAAATCCATGATTCAAAACGTCTCCCCCACCTCCCCGTCATCCGTCCAACCCGCTTCACTCCCATCAACCACATACCTCCCATTCCCCTGCCCTCCCTCCTCAATGATAGCCTGTTCCCTCACCCGCTTCACCATTCCCAACCCTCCAGTCGCCGTCCCGGGCCTCTTCGAACCCGGCTGACCACCTCGGATCATACTCTGCTGCGCCTGCTGCTTGGTATAATACGCGTCCGTGGCGTCCTGTTCGTCGACGTCCGAGTTATCGGTATACGACTCCCAGTTCTCACTACCTGCCGCAGCCGACCCGCTCATGATGGAGGAGGTGTTGCTCGTTTGTCGGGAGTAGGCGGGTGCGGTGGGGTAGCCGGAGCGGGACATGGGGCGGGAGGAGGAGTGGGAGGAGAAGGATGAGGCGGTGGTGCGGGGGTTGGAGGCGTAGCTGTGAGAGGACATGGAAGATGCGTAGCCGCCGTTGGGGCGGTAGCGTGGGTCTTCGTAGGGGTCCTCTGGTGCGACGTGTCGGAGGACACTGCCGGGACGGTCGAGGTCGAGGGAGTTGTTGGTTTTGACGCTGTTGGAGCGGGCTGGAGTGGGTGGGAGGAAGAGATCTTTCATTTTTGGGGGAGGGGGACCCATTTGACCGCCGCGGAGGGTGCGTTGGAGGTCATCGTGAGAGGCGGCGAGTTTGGGATGATTGATTCGACGCTCGGGGGAGTTGTTGCCGTCTTTGAGGGCGCTCATGGGTAGGCGGGTTGATGAGCCTGGTATCTTCGAGGGGCTTCGTACTGAGGCGCTGCCGGAGAATGGCTGTCCCATGACGGACTGTGATAATTGCGACATGCTTGAGTGTGAGAGAAGACTGCGATTGCCTGTCGGCGTCTTACTTCTAGTTGGGTTGCCTCCGCGCATGGTCTGCGCTCTAGGTTGAGATTGCGGTTGAGCTGCACCTCGTCCTGCGCTCTTGGGTCGTGGAGCGCTAGTCGAGCCCATAGCATTTGGTGTCTTGCTTCGTGGAGGAGGCGCTTTTGCTTGTGCGGCGTCTAGCTCATCAATATAGCGCTGACCATGAACGCAGAATGGACGACCGTACTCTTCTTCCCACGCCTCAAGAGTCTGTCTCAGCTCGGCTTCCACCTTGGGCAGATCCTTTGCAATGCGCTTTCGCATTTTCTCCTCACGCAGTAGTTTGCCGGGATCACGCTTCTCGCCCTTTTGACCCTTCTGCATGAGACGAGACGCATCGTGGCTGCTCTTCTCGAGGTCCTCGCGATCTTTGATCAAGCTCCTGTGCTTGTCAACAGCAGCAATTATCGGAGCGCGCTGTGCGGCGAGAGCTTCCAGACGTGCAATCTCATTCTCGTGTGCTGACAGCAGAGCGTCGGAGTAGACATCGGAGAAGGCCGGCGTAAAGTCGAGCATCTCTTCCTCTGAAAAGTAGAGTCCATCCCATAGTTCTTGCAACTTGAACCGCGCATCCTCGACAAAGATGTGAAGATTTTGACGCTTCAGCTCGTTTAATCGTGAAAGTTCATCCTCAAACTCGTTGATCTGTCGCACGCCGCAGCCACGATTTGCAGCCAAGAATTGCTTGCGCTCACTCTCATCCACTCCGAGACGGTCCCAAAGACCATCAACAGTGGTGCGCAACTCTTTCAATCTCTTCTCACGTTGTTGCTTCTCGGCGATGAGCTTGTCATGCTTCGCAGTGAGGCGCTTCATATCATCTTGGTGTAGTCCAAGCTGTTCCGGTGAGTCTCGCGCGAATTGCACAATCTGACTGTCCACCTGTGCCTGGGGAGTGCCGAGTTCTGACCACAAGCTGATGATGGCCTCGGCGTATTGTGACACGGCTGCGACGCGCTTGTTATACTCGTCGTAGATCCGTGTGAACTCATTGTCGAGCTTGGTGACATATGTGGGTGAAAGGTCGAATGTGGCTGGAACTTCACCATTGGCGGAGGTGGGTGGGAGCTTGATCTTGACGAACGATGGCTCCAGATGGGAGGCATAGGACTGCAGCGCCTCGACGAGCTTCTTGACCTGCTCGTAGCGTTCGCGGTGCAGCTTTGCGATTGTGTGGTGTTTCTCTTTTAGCCTCTTTATGCAGTGCATGAGTGGGAATGTGACCTTCAGCCCCTCCTTCTCCGTTTCGTAATCATCCTTTGGACGGCTGTCGTCCAGCGAGCGTTCCATCTGGCGGATCGTCTTGATCAGGCGCTGGGCCTCTTCGGTCAGGTCATGTTTCTCCTTTGCGACCAGATTGAGCTGGTTGTGGAGCGTTTCGGAGAGAGCGGAGAAGAGCTACGAGGAGGATCAGTAATGTTCCGGCTCCAGTCTCAGAGCGTCAGAGCGTCAGAGCGTCCTCAACATACCTCCGACTCTCGAGAATCACGCTCATGACTGGGCACGCCAATCTCGTCGAAGAAGCCATGCAAGCGCTCGACGATGGTCGTCACTTGTTGCGACAGGTAGCTGGTGTCCATGATGATGCGCAAAGCATGTAGCGAATATTCTCTACCAGCGGATCATCCAGTGACGCGGGCGTGGAATGTACAACGTTTCGGAGGGGCAGTTCGCGCTCTGGCCGTTTGTTGTTGGCCAGGATCTTTTGTTTGTGTATGCGGGGGAAATGCAGTGAGGGAGGGACAGCGCAGGACAGATCGCGCTTTGGCGTATGTGGGCGATGGGGATCGCGCTGAACGATGAATGCCTCAAATGAGCGATGGAGTTGAAGATTGATGGAAGAGCAATGCTCGCTCGGGATTGACGACGACGGTTGGAGCCAGCGGTGATCTGTGTCGGTCTAGTTCGACAAACAGTCGGCGTTGCTGGGGGAGCGATGGCGCCACGCGAGAGTTTCAGTTTTAGAATAAGCTTTAGAGTTAGACTTCGCCAGATCTAGGACCCACCATCCACGGCACCGTCTGTCTCTTCTGAATCATGTGAAGAACAAGATGGACTGTCGCTATGATTGCACCCTTTCCCCTTCTACATCACCAGATCGGACGTCGACATCCACATCGTCGACACAGCGAGCAGGCGCGCGCACGACGGACAAACAGCACAAACCATCATGACCACCAGCGTACCTGACTCTCCGCTGTCACCGGACAGTCCTCATCCCATATAACCCTCCTCTCCACGCGTTTCAAGCATGGCCTCTCATGATCATCCGCCTCCCACGCCGTCTCCGTCGCCCCCAAGAGTCATGGCCGTCTCAGCGTCCTCGAATCTCTCCGACCAAATCAACAGGGCAACCAGGAGTCAACATACCGAACTCAACCGCCTTCTCATTAATCGTCTTCCACTTTCCCTCCCGCCATTCGCCTCAACGCCTCTCCTCTTCGGCAAAGGTCTCGTTCCATTCGCGAGGATATTCCTCTTCTTTGAGATTGAATGGGAGATTCTCATCCGGCAGGTTCAACAGACGGATGGATGGGGAAGTGAACACGATCGCGAAGTGCAGAGATGGCTCGCCAGGTTACGTCCTGCTGGACTCGCACGGACGGCGAGATTGAAGAACGATTTGAGAGATCTACGGACGGTAGGAGGAGGAGGCATTTTTGATACGCCAGATCTGGGAGAGGAGTGGATGAAGCGCATGAGGGCGTTGATGAGGAGACAACCGCATGTGCTGGTGGCGTTTGCGTGGGTGTTCTACATGGCGACTTTCTCTGGAGGTGAGTTGGACGACAATGTTGCAGGAGTCGCTCATTCATGCAATAATTAACCCCTATCCCACAGGCCGCTGGATCCGACAACAGCTTGCCAAAAGCGGAGACCACTTCTGGATGCGAAACTCCTCTGCCGTTGGAGAGACCAAATCCACCAGCCTCGACCTTCCCGGCTTCACCGTCCTCTCCTTCGACGGCACTCAAGACGGCGAAGACATCAAAGCCGACTTCAAATTCCGCCTGGCCAGCGCCGAAACTCTGCTCACATCGGAAGAGAAACAAGAAATCATCGTCGTCTCACAACAGCTTTTCGAACGCTGCACGCTCCTCGTCAGCGAGCTGGACCGGAAGGTGTGGCGGGAGAAGGTCCGGAGCTGGAGCTGGCCGATCGCGAGCTGGTCGTTGACGTTGGTGCTGGCGCTGACGATGCTGAGGTATGCGGGACGGTTTGCGGGGATGTAGAATGATTGCTTTCGACTTCGATGAGGGTCTCGTCGGAGACGGTCGGGCTGACGCAGTTCGTCAGTCAGTAGTAGAAGACACAGATAGACGCATGCAGGGTCGGGCTCGCATAGGGAGGTTCAATGATGGGATGAAATGACTGGGCGATGATTGCATATGAGATGGAGTAACGATACCCTAGCTTTGCGGCACATTGATTTTGGGCCTTTTTCGGAAGAGGCAGGATGTCGAGCGCAACAGCAGCCGCGCATTTGAGGGACGGCATGGTGATTTGATAGGCACGGCGTTGGGTGGTATGATCGAAATCACAGCTGCTCGGACGGGGAAACAGCACGTCGACATATGGAAAATGCTACGCCTGTGATGAGGCATTTAGTTCCCACCTGTTGTTGCCCATGACTGATGAAAGGCCGAGGTCGCTTCAATACTGTGACATGTGGAGTTGTGTGTGAGATACATTGCAATCCACCTGTGCGTGGTGGGCGGCGTTGAACTCGTGGGGGTTGATCTACGCCCGCGCTCCTTCCTTTTTCGGATGACGTGCTATGATGCACAAAGTCGATTGTCCCTTGCGTACAGGGGGTTTGCAAGTCATATCTCTTTGAGACCGTTCGCGAACTTACTTGACTTGAACAATCGAGAGATCCGATCTGGGCTTCCTTACCGGTAAACCGACATGCTGGACGGGCCTGAAGGGCTTCGCGAGTTATGTGTGCATATGTCCTGCTAAGTCGGACTGTTCGTACATTTAGAAAAGCGTGTGGACCTGCTGGCCTGATTCGTCGGCAGGACCCGGCTGGGAGATGTCGAAAAGCACACACTCGGCACCAGCCACGACATGCTTGCCAGTCGCACACACGGGTTGACGTGGTGTCAAGGCCTTGGACTGATTCGAGCTCCGAGACTCACACGACACAGCGGAGGAGGTGGACGTTTCGATGCGACTAGCTCGCAAGTTTTCGCGGCGAAGAAAGTAGTCGAAAGGCACACGTCAGGCCTGAGAAAAACACCCATACCGCGCAACAGCAGGCTTGACACTTTCCGTGGAGTCCCGATCGATATCCGGTGAAGAGGCCTTTCCTTCCCCGCGTGACGATATTCCACGCAGCAGAAGGAATCGAATAAAATGTCGAGATCCACGCCAAATGTCTCGGGGCAGAGGCCGAAGGAGGCCGATCAGCAGCAGAATGGCGTATGTGGGTGGCATATCTAGTTATCGCGATCACAGACGTATTGTGACAAGCACCAGTTGTCGCCGCCGTCTCCGCAGGGATCCATTTTCCGCCAGGTGTCAGTATAGGAGATGGTGAAGGTGGATCGGAGACATATTTCGACACCATTTTTGGCCATCGGTATCCCCCACGCATTTGTTTGTTGCTCCGCAGCATGTCGAAACGGCGTTGCAGCCCTTGTTCTTAAAACAAATGTCGGTGTGGGAGAACTTGGGAAAGCGATGGAGGACATTGTTACCGTTTTCTCTGCTGCATCCCCCGAATTTCGGAGGGATTCCGCCGGCGGTGGTGGCGGCGAGGAGTGCGTTGATTTGGGTTTTCTTTCGGTTGGTAGATGTGCAAGGCTGTTGTGAAAGCGCAGTATAAATGCGAGCAAAGAGGTAAGAAGGAGGAAGCAGATAAGGAGGCGTGGGCAGGTCTTCTTGTTGGAATATAACAAGCACGGAGACGAGCGGAAGTGTTGCAGGCAGGTTGGCATTTTCGAGGTGATTCTTGCCGCCTGGGAATAGTATGCTGCGCATTCTGTTCGAACGGTACTCCTGGCTGGTGGCGACTCGAACGACAATGTCTTCGAGGAATCATGAAAAAAGTCTGGTGCTTACTGGACGTACGCTGGCTTGATAGCGATCGGTGTTCCAATCCCAAGGGAGGCCCAATCGCAACTTAGACCTGGACTTGGAAGTTGATGTAATCGAGCTTAACGAGACGTCGTCGTCGACGAGATCACGATGCGTACTCGACTGAGCTTCCAAGAGTGCTTCGACCGACACAGGGAAAGAGGCCAGCGCTCCGATGCACGCGTCTAACTTGCAGCAACCATGCAGCAGAGAGCTGCGACGAGGCAATCGTCAGCCTGAATGCATCTCAACATTACGCAACAGCAGGAAACACTGTGCTTTAAGCCGAGGACCAATTATTGAGTCCGATGGCCCATTGCAATCGTGCTCTGTGTGTTGTGGAAGGATTTTCAAACCTTCCAGAACATGGTCATCTCGCTGCACGTTATCGCCTTCCCTGTCGTCGATCCAGATAATCCCGCAGCAAGCAATCGGCACGGATCGACCGAACGGCTCCGAATAATGATACAGTAGTACGGTCAGTCGCCTCTCGATGTCACACGACACATGGCCACAAGCAGAAGGAGGTAGTGCCCCATCCGTGCCCTAGCCGAGTCCGCAATCGCATCCTCCTCGCCGCAATCATCACTAGTTCTACTACGGTGACAATTCCAATGTCGCAAATCACACGGCTCGTCGGCTCCGGACTGCATCACACCATTCCCTCCCTTGCCATGTGTTCGGACGGACTGGGAATAGAACGTTTTTGCCGCGCCGCGCCACTGGAGCTTAGCCTTATCTTATCTGGGGCCAACCTTGCCCGATGAGGATGCCAGCTCCGTGGTGCGGCGTGTGCGGCGGGCGCGGCGGGACGGTCTTGGTATGAGATAAGCTATGGGAAGAGTTTGCTTGGTTTAATGGGGATTTTGGCAACGTCGTGTGGGTTATTGTATGATGATTGCAATTCGGTCGCTGCTGTCTTGGATGTACTCTCTCTCTCTCTCTCTCTATCACACACACACTCTGCGGAGGAAGAAGTGGGCCCTACGCATTGGAAGACAGACTCTCATCACACTCCTGGAGTATTCGAGATGAGACGATCAACCCCGCGTTTGCACTGTCACGAGAGTTAAAGGTCTCCGTGCGGGCGAGAAAGTTGGAGCGAAGGAGCGACAGCAACACGGAAGAGGAAGGTCGAATGGATTGGTCAATAGTCTAGCATGGCTCCTATTGGTGCGCATTCCCACTTCACTTCGTATACACACGCGAGGGTAAGTAGTAGATACAAATGATGCCACACGGGAGAACCCTCCTTCCATGTTACCTCGACATCGTGCTTGCGGCAGTCGTGCACACACACACACACACACACAAGGTCGCAGCCGCCATTCATCTCTCGTTTTTGCCTGGTTGTTCCAGTACCCATCTGCTAGTAGTCTATGGGTCTCCGCCATGCTAGCGTCGGTTACTAAATGACCCTCTAAATTCAATCCCAGTCGATGAAGAGTGGAGTTGAGTGGAGTGGCACATGGATCTCGGTCGACCGTCCGCGCAACGTCGAGTAATAAAGCTGCCGCGTGATCCCCTCTCGTGCGTGCCAGCTCTCTTTCTCTTCTTGCCTCTCATCCACTGTCCGCAGCATTCTTTGTGCGGTCCTCTCAATCCTTATCCCTCCCTTCCCTTGGATTAGGTGAACAACACACACATCACTACCACCATGTCCGACCGCGACTCCTCCGACGGTGAAAAGGGCATAGGTCACCACACGGCCTACCACGACCCGCTCGCGCGCGAAGGCGACTACGAAGGCAAACCCACCGTCGAAGAACTCTCCACGCTCCGCCGCATTCCCGGAAAGATCCCCCTCGTGACCTACCTCATCTGCATCGTCGAGTTCTCCGAGCGTGCCTCTTACTATGGCGTGTCTCCCTTGATCAACAACTTCGTCAATCGTCCGCTTCCGACGGGTGGGAATGGATACGGTGCGCCGCCCACGGGCACCCAACAGACGGCGGGTGCGTTGGGTCTCGGCACCGTCAAGGCGAATGCGATTCAACAGAGTTTCAACATGTTGGTGTATGCTTTGCCGTTGCTCTTCGGTTGGATGGCCGATGCGAAGACGGGACGGTGGAAGTTGATTTGCTGGGGTGTGGCAGTTTGTGGTGTGGCTCACGTGTTGATGGTTGGGTCCGGTGCTCCGTCGTTGTTGGCGAGTGGGAATGCAAAGGGCATTTACATGGTTTCGATCTACATCTTGGCTGTTGGCGCTGGTGAGTCGCACGAGAAAACGAAGATCGATTCGACAATATTTTGCTAACATATCCCAGCCATGTTCAAGCCGAATGTCTCTCCCCTTCTGCTCGACCAGATGACGACCACCGTTCCAGTGGTCGTCACATCAAAGAAAGGCGAGCGTGTGATTCAAGACCCCGAAGCCACCACCGAGCGTGTCGTCCTCTGGTTCTACCTGCTCATCAACATTGGTGGATTCATGGCCGTCCCAACATCATACGCCGAGAAGTACGTCGGATGGTGGCTCGCGTTCCTCCTCCCACTGATCCTCTACCTCCCTCTCCCGGCTCTCCTCTACTTCCTCCGCAACAAGCTCGTTCTCCACCCCCCCGGCGGCAGCGATCTTCCCAATGTATTCCGCGTGATCGGAGTCGTCTTCCGTCGTGGAGGCATCAAGCGCATCGGACGCCACGGATTCTGGGATCTCGCGAAGCCTTCCAACATCGCGGCGGCTGGTCTCACCATCCCCACTCGCTGGAACGATGAGTTTGTCGAAGATGTGCGCCGCACGTTCCAGGCTACTGGTATCTTCTGCTTTTTCCCGATTCAATACATCAACGACAATGGTCTCGGTTCCGCAGCGGGTTTCCTGACCACCATGCTGACCACCAACGGTGTACCCAACGATGTTATTAACAACTTCAACTCCCTCTCCATCATCCTCTTCACGCCGCTCCTCAACTTCGGCTTGTACCCTCTCTTCCGCAAACTAAACATCCACTACGGCCCCGTCGCCCGCATAACCACCGGCCTCTTCCTCTCCACCCTCGGCGGCATCGGCTACACCATCATCAACTACTACGCCTACAAACAATCCCCCTGCGGCAAATTCGGCTCCGACGACTGCACCATCGGCACGGGCGTGGCCCCCATCTCCATCTGGTGGGTCGGCATCCCCTTCGCCCTCGGCGGCATCTCCGAACTCTTCGTCAACGTCCCCGCCTACGGAATCGCCTACTCCCGCGCTCCCGTCAACATGCGTGGTCTGGTGTCCGCCATCAACCTCTTCTCCACGGCCGTCGCCTACGCCATCGGCCTGGCGTGCTCGAGTATCGTCCGAGACCCGTATTTGACGTGGGACTTTGGCGGACCGGCCATCGCGGGTGGAGTCTTGACGGTGGTGTTTTGGTTCACGTTTAAACATATTGATAGAGAAGAGTATACCCTCAGTCAGAATAAGGATTATCATTTGGATTTGACGGGTACGGCGGCGGTCGTTGGGGGGAATGTACGGCGGCGGTCGTTGGGGAGAATGAGTTTAATCAGAGTGGGAACGAGGCGAGGCCGATTGCGGAGAACGAGGAGATGATGATCAGTCCGAAGCAGTAGATGTGGGCGGAGGAGAGGTGAGGGAGAGAGGGGGTAAGATGACATGCAATTCGTTCGTTCTTGTGATGCTCACTCAACTCAGCTCGTTGGCAGTGAATATTGTAGAATTTGCCATTGCCGCCATTGAGAGTGAGATATGTCTGTCTTGTGACCATGCTGATTCGTCGTTGTGTGGTTGGTCGTTATGAATGGTATCCGGATCGATGCTCGCGAAAAAGTAGGCTCATAAACTCTACCCGCTCTCGCCATCGTACAGGCTCGGTTCTCCATCAATCCAGTAGCAGCGTTCACGGACGCATTTTTGCGTCGGCTCCTATATCCCGCATCGTCTCGCGCACTCTCACGACCTCTCCTCCAAATCCATTCAACCATCCTCCTCATCCCACTCCTGACTCGCCTCAGCCCACCCACACCTCCACCGCCCTCCACTCCTCTCCCCTCCCACCCTCAACTCCCTCGCTCGCCCAGCGTCCTCGCGCCAGCATCTCGCGGTGAAGTCGTCGCTGATTGAGATGAGGTTTCCCTCGTTCGTCCACGTGACCGAGGTGACTTCTTTCCTGTGCGCCTCGAGCAACGCCGTGCCTTGGCTGATGACGTTCGGGTCTTGTGTCGCGGTGGTTGAGGTTGTGGTTGCAGGGGTGGACTTCCGTGAGCAGGACGGTAGGTCAAAGTCTGCAAAGTCGACTTCTTCATCTTCATCTTCTGGATGTGAGATGAGCGGACGTCCGCCGCGCGGGAGGTGGCGTTCGTCGGTGGGAAAGAGGATGGGTTTGCAATCTGTATTGCCCACTGCTAAAATCTCGCTGCGCCCGTCTTTGGCGGGTCGGAGAGAGGCTTTGATGTAGAAAGTCCCGACGCGGAGGCTGGGATGTTTGAAGGAGTAGAGAGGGGCGAGACCTTGACCAGGCTTCTTGAGAAGACGGCGATGGCCGGGGTTGGAGGACATCTCCGGCGCGTGGCCGAGGACGAGGGAGTTGGTGGAGTAGGCGTAGATGGAGGAGTCGCGGCAGACGGTGTAGAGGCGACCGCCATCCCCAGAGAGAGCCATTGTGTTGATGCCGAAGTGGCGAGACGTGTTGTGGGCCACGGGAACGGGAGTGCTGGACAAGGGAATGGGGTTCCGTCGGCCGGCGTTGCGGAGGTCCCAGACTTTGATGCTGGCGTCGACTTCGCTGGAAGTGATGAGGAGATGTTCGCGGCCATTTGGCATGTGTTGAAAGGAGGTGATGGACAGTTCCGCTCGCATGTCGGATTCGAACGGACGGCCAAGGGAGCGGTGGCCGTAGCCTACGTCCAGACCTAGGCCGTAGCGGGTTTCGGGTTGGGGTTTGCCATCGGCGTCGATCTGGAGTTTGCGGCCGACTCGGACGGTTTGCACTGCGGACTGTTTGCCGCTGCGTAGGTCCCACAGTTGGACTGTACCATCCCTTGCACTGGTCGTGATCATGTTGTCGTCATTTGGACGGAAGCGGATTTGCTTGACACTATTCTTGTGGCCGGACAGCACGCACATGGTTTGCTGGGTCTGCATGTCAACCACCCGAGCCGTCTGATCACCACTCGCCGTTGCCAGAAAGTAGTCGTCTGAAGAGAATGAGAGGTCCATGATGGCGTTGCGATGCACGCGGAAGGACACATGGCTCGTACGGAAGCGTGCGGACTGCGCCGAGTCGATCAATCTGACGCTGCCTGCTTCATCGCCGACTGCGACCAGGGAATTCGTGTTGCACGCGCTCGTGCAGAATGGTAACGATGAAGCATTTGTAAATTGATGCATGTCATCCGGGTTGGTGACAAAGTTTGATGTCTCTGCTCGCCAGTCTGCGCCATGGTCTGGTCCTCGTCGGTGGCGGCTGAGCGCATCGTGGCCGCCAAAACTGCGCTCCATGAGCCGTAGTGAAGCGCCTGGTTCTCTTGAACGGCGGATCGGACGAGGGAATGGCTGAAGCTGTTCGAAAAGATCTGGCAATGATTCAACGTCGGAATAGTCCTCGAAAATCTGGATCTGTCCTCCCGTCTGGCTGTCCGTCTGGACATGCCTCAGAGGAGAGGACTGTGGCGGGGAGCTCGCGAGATCTGCGACAATCTTTCGTCGCTTGAAGGGTCTTGACGAAGGCGCGATATCGTTCTCGTCCACGACCGAACTGTCATCCCCTAGGGTCAAAGGCGCATCGGCCTTTCGAGTATTGGCTCCATTCCGGGTGATGTCTCGCAGTACTTTTCCGGCTTTGCTCTGGCGGTTGCCTCGGCCAGATGCTGCATTCCTCGGCGCGAAGAACTTGCTCAGTCTCCTGGGAGTAACTGTCGCTGGCTTCTTGATCTTCTGTGTACTCGATATGCGTCCAGTTCGGGCATGTGCTCTGAGTGGGGAAGAGGCAATAATCGCCTTCTGTTCGACCGGTAGGCCAGCCTTATCGCGCACCGGCGACGAGCTTGCAGGCTCCATGTTTGACCGGCGCAATACTCAGAGGTTCGTTGTTGAGGCACGATGCATTTCTGTCTTGGGTCGAGGTCGAAAGGAAATTCCAACATGAACGATGACGCGAGGACACGCGACGCGAGTGGTTCGTAAAGTGATCGGAGTTCTCGGGCCGCCGGCTCGGTCCGTCTTGAGCTCATTAGCGCTTCGTTTAATTTTTGTGAAGCGTCCGAAAAGTTCTACAGTGTGTTCGCCGTGTTCTCGAGCTGTTGTTCCTTACCGATTGTGCAATACTACAGTCATGGCGCCCGTCAAGCGAAAGGCCGTCACCGATGAACGACCTAGTAAGAAGGCGAAGTCCGCGGACGTGAAAGAGAAGAACAAGGACAAGCCGAGAGAGTCGAAGAAAGAAGGAAACGAAACGAAAGCGAAGAAATCACATGTCGATACAGACGCCGGGGAGAAACGACCACCGGCGAAATCAGTCCTACAACAAGAAGAACGCGCCTTTCCTCGTGGCGGGGGGGGGCGTTCTGACGCCCCTCGAGCACAAACAGATCAAGGCGCAAGCTGAGAGGGATGTTCTCTTCGAGCAAGAGAATGGAGAGATTACCGAGGAGAAGATCGAGGACACTCTATTCGACGAGGGAAATTCTGCTGCAAAGAAGAAGAAGCGTAAGGATGGGAGAAAGTCTGGTGACGAGCCTGGCAAGGTTGAAGGATCTGGTGTGAGGATTCAAGGATTGAGCTACAAAAGTCTCGTCGTGGGCAGCATGGTACTGGGTCGTGTCACTGGTATCACTGGAAGAGACATTGCGCTAGCTCTGCCTAACAATCTCACTGGATATGCGCAGATCACAGCGGTTTCAGAAAACTTGAATGCACGAATCGAAAAGTTGTTGCAGGATGATGGAAAGCCCGATGACAGCGGGGACGAGCCAGAAGATATTCATCTGAAGCAGCTGTTCCATCTTGGACAATGGCTGCGTGCTGTGGTGACCTCGACTGGAAGTGAATCGGCAGACGGTGGCAAGAAGAAGAGACATATTGAGCTTACACTCGACCCTGGCCAGGTCAACGGCGGACTGGCGGAGGACAAGTTCGTCGTCAACAGCACAATTCAGGCATCGGTCAGGAGTGTGGAAGATCACGGCATTGTTATGGATCTTGGTCTCTCGGATGCCAGCGTCAAGGGCTTCATCAGCAAGAAAGAGCTTGGTTCGGCCTACAACATCACACAAATTTCCGAAGGCCAGGTCATGCTGTGTCTGTTGACTGGAAAGGGCAGTAATGGCAAGGTGCTGAAGCTGTCTCCGGACACCAACAAGTTCGCTGTAAACCTGCCCAGCAACAAGCTTCCGATCGTCAGTGAGGCACCAACCGTGGACGCGTTCCAGCCAGGAACTGCTGTGGATATCCTGGTCACCGATTGCGATGGTCGTGGGGTTGTCGGAAAAGTGATGGGTATGCTCAACGTCACTGCAGACGTCTTCCACTCTGGGGCATACGCAGTGGAGGACATGGCCGAGAAACACAAGATTGGCTCCAAGACCAAGGCTCGCATTATCTACTCGCTCCCACAGGACGACGGGTCCCGAAGAGTCGGTGTGTCCATCTTGGATCACATGCTTGCACTCCTTCCTCCGCCTGGAAAGCTTGCCGAGAACTCTACATCGAAAGTTCGCGCTCAGGCTGCTGATCTGGACCAAAAAATCACACTATCTGCTACTGTGGAGGATGCGAAAGTTGTTCGCATCTCGGCGGAGAGGGGCCTCTTTCTCACACTTCCTATGTCTGGCAACCATGAACAGCCAGCAGCCGCTTTTGCCCACATCTCTCAGGTTTCCGACAGCCGCATCGATTCTATCTCCTCCACAGGCCCATACAAGGTCGAATCCACCCACAAAGCTCGAATCATCGCATACAACCCCGTCGACAATGTCTACTACGTGTCCTTGAAGCAGTCCACGCTCGAGCAGGCTTTCCTTCGATTAGAAGATCTCACCGTTGGGAGTGTCGTGAAAGGCACTGTGGACAAGCTAATCCTTGGAGGTAAGAAAGGAGTCACTGGCGTACTGGTCAAATTGAGCGACAGCATCTCTGGATTGGTGCCAGAGATGCATCTCAGCGATACGCAATTGTCTCATCCAGAACGAAAATACAGAGAAGGATTCCCGGTCAAGGCACGGGTGCTGTCTGTGGACACCGACAAGAGGCACATCCGTTTGACTTTGAAAAGGTCTCTGGTCGAGGCGGACGAGAATGGCTCGATCTGGAAAGAATACGAGACTCTCAAGCCTGGTATGGAGAGCCAAGGCACCATCATCAACCTGCTCCCAGCTGGTGCTGCGGTACAGTTCTACGGACCTGTGAGGGCATGGTTGCCGGTGGCTGAGATGAGCGAAACATTCATCGAAAAGACCGAAAGCCACTTCCGACTAGGTCAGACCGTGCGCGTGAAGATTCTGTCAGTCAACCCAGCCGCAAGGGAGATGAAGGTCACTTGCAAGTCTGGTGGAGAGTTGACAGCTGAGCAACAGACGGCATGGGAGGACGTTTCTGGTGGGGATCTTGTATCTGGAGTCGTCTCGGTCAAGGGGGCTGACAACGTCTCTGTCGATCTATCGAATGGTTTGAAAGGTGTCATCAAGGTCGAACATCTTGTTGACGCATCCGCGGCCAAGGCAGAGAGTGCTCTCAAACGCATTCGTGTCGGTCAAACGCTCTCGAATCTCCTCGTGTTGGAGAAGCTTGAGCGCAGTCAGACCGTAGCGCTGAGCAACAAGCCTGGTCTGGTCGAGGACGCCAAGAATAGCATCCTGATCAAATCCTTCAAAGATGTGCAGGAGGGTCGCAAAGTGCACGGGTTTGTGCGGAACATTACCTCAACCGGAGTCTACGTCGAATTCGCCAGCGGCATTGTTGGCCTGTTGCCAAAGAGCCATATCCTTCCGGAAGCGGTAGCAAAACCCGACTTCGGGTTCAGAAAAGACCAGACTTTGAGCCTGTGGATCTGCGGCGTTGACAGTCTGCAGGAGCGCTTCATTCTGAGCATGAGGCAAGGGAGTGCCGCCGGTGTGGAGACATCGAAAGCCAAGGTCGTGGACGACGCGGATGCTACAAACCCAGTTGACTCGAAGATTAAATCCATGGCGGAATTCTCTCTCGGCAAAGTCGTCAAGGCGAGTGTTGTCTCTGTCAAGGCAACACAGGTCAATGTCCGCCTTGCCGATAACGTCCAAGGACGCATCGACGTAAGTGAGGCTTTCGACTCCTGGAAGGACATCACGAACAAAGCTGCCCCTCTGGAAAAGTTCAAGCCCAATGATGTGGTCAAAGTCAAGATTCTGGGCATTCACGATGCGCGCAACCACCGCTTTCTGCCAATCAGCCACCGAGCAGGCAAGGTTCCTGTCTTCGAGCTGTCTGCCAAACGATCACGAATCGACTCCGGCGACGAATCGCTGCTCAGCTTTGACACTGTCAAGAAGGGATCGTCCTGTCTGGCATTTGTGAACAACCACGATGCCAGCTGTGTGTGGGTCAACCTTTCTCCCAACGTCAGAGGCCGTGTTGCTCTCATGGATCTCTCGGACGATGTTGGACAACTGCAGAACGTTGAGAATCGCTTCCGCATTGGGTGCGCCCTGAAAGTCACCGTCAAAGCCATTGATCTCAATAGCAATCGCCTTGATCTCACAGCACGAGAGGCGAAAACAACCGGACCATTGACCCTCCAGGACCTCAAGCCGGGCATGGTCCTACCCGCACGAGTGACCAAGGTCAACGAGCGCTCCGTCTTTGTGGAGATTGCCGACAACCTCGCTGGTCCTGTCCCTCTTGTCGAGTTGAGCGACGACTACGAACAAGTCAATACTGCACAATACAACAAGAATGACATTGTCCGCGTCTGCGTCATGGGTGTGGACCTGCCAAATAAGAGGGCTTTCTTTAGCATGCGTCCGTCCAAGGTGCTTAGCTCAAGTCTGCCGGTCAAGGACCCTCAAGTCTCCAACGTATCCCAGCTCAAGGTCGGCGATGTTGTCCGCGGTTTCGTCAAGCAGGTGGCTGACAAGGGCGTTTTCGTCACGCTTGGCGCGAGAATTGACGCCCTCGTACGCATTTCCGATTTGAGCGATCAGTATATCAAGGACTGGCAAAGCGTGTTCGAAATCGATCAGCTCGTCAAAGGTCGTGTGTTGGCAGTCGATGCCGCTAGCAAGCAGGTGCGTTTGAGTCTAAAGAACTCGCACGTCGACAAGAACTACACGCCGCCACTCAACATCAACGATATGGAAGTCGGCATGACTGTCACCGGTAAAGTCAGGAAAGTTGAGGACTTTGGTGCTTTCATTGACATTGACAACACTCAACCGAGGCTTTCTGGACTGTGTCATCGGAGCGAAGTGGCGGCGAAGCGCATTGAAGACGTCCGAACTTTGTACAGTGCTGGCGATGTTGTGAAAGCCAGGGTGCTTGATGTTGATGTTGAGAAGAGGAAGATCAGCCTTGGTCTGAAGGCGAGCTACTTCAACAACAACGGCGAAGAAGAGAGCAGCGAAGGAGACAGCGATGCTGAAATGGGAGGAGTTGATGTCGAGGATGGAGATGAGGAGTCTGACAGCGATGGCGGCATTGGCCTCTCGAACGTCCAGGACATGGAAAGTGCAGAGGAAATCTCCGACGCAGACGAGATGGAAGTCGATGACGAGCCTGTCCTCAAATCTACTGGCGGTCTCAAGACAAGTGGCTTCGACTGGACTGGTGACGCTCTCGATACCGACAAAGGTGCAGCGTCCGAATCAGAACACGAGGGTGCAGCGCCGAAGAAGCGCAAGAGTAAGAAAGCCGAGATCAAGGTCGACATGACTGGCGATCTCGACAAGTACGGTCCACGAAGCGTCAGCGACTTCGAGCGTCAACTCCTCGGCCAGCCCAACAACTCTGGTCTGTGGATTCAATACATGGCCTTCCAGCTCCAACTCAGCGAGATCCAGAAGGCTCGCGATATCGCCGAGCGTGCTCTTCGTACCATCCACATCCGCGAGACTGAGGAGAAAGCCAATGTGTGGATAGCCCGGCTCAACCTCGAAGTGGAGTACGGCGATGAGGACCGCGTGGAAGAAGTGTTCAAGCGAGCATGCCAGGTTCAAGATCCACTCGAGATGCACGAGAAGATGGCTTCCATCTACATCGACTCGGGTAAGCACGACAAAGCCGACGCTATCTTTGAGCGTATGGTCGGCAACAAGACTTTCCGCGCAAGCCCGGAGGTCTGGCTGAACTACGCTACGTTCCTACTGGAAACCCTGCAAGCTCCCGCTCGCGCTCGTGCACTGCTCTCCAAAGCTCTGCAATCTGTGCCAACACGCGAGCATCGACTTCTGACTGCAAAATTCGCCGCTCTTGAGTTCCGCTCCAAGCATGGAGATGCCGAGCGTGGTCGCACCATTTTCGAAGGTCTCGTGACTGAGTATGAGAAGTGGAGTTCCGGCTGGGACATGTGGCTCGACATTGAGCGTGCGAGAGTCTCTCACGCCGAAAACGCCGAGGCGAAGAAGGATGCGATCTTGAAGACGCGGGCGCTGTTTGAGAGGATTTCAAAGACGAAGATGAAGAAGAGGCGGGCGAAGTTCATATTCAAGAAGTGGCTGGAATTCGAGGAGAAGGAAGGTGGAGAAAAGGAGGTTGAGAAGGTGAAGAAAATTGCCAAGGAGTTTGTGGAGCGACTGCAGGCTGCTGGCGGGGATGATGGCGACGAGTAGGTCGCTGAAGGACGGGAATCAGATACGTGTATAGCACCGCATAGCAAAGGGGCACTGTGTGCTTTGGCAAGGGAAGTTCACCTCAAATGTTCGGACTTTTCAGAGGGTTGATGTCTCCAATTATAAGTGCACTGGTTCCAGGGGGGCACAAATAGCAGGAAAGCGACCTGTACGCCTACCTAGTACGACCTACCATCTTACCTGCATGCTCAATTAGCATGTCAGCCAAGATATATGTACCGCTATTGAACATGTACCTACACGACTCGACTATTTGCTATGTTCTGGCGTGGCCGTGCCAACTTACCTGCACGACTATTTGCATATCCTGCCACTTTACCTACACGCCTGTCTGGCATGTTCGGAGCATGCCGTGTCAACTTACCTACACGAATATTTGCGTTGTCCTGCCACTGTACCTGCACGACTGTTCGGCACGTCCTAACCATGTCATGCTAAGTTGCCTGCACGACTATTTGGCATGTCCTTAAGCATTTCGTGCTAACTTATCTACACGACCATTCCACTTTGCATGTACGACCATTTAGTATGTCCAGCTACTTTACCTGCACGACTGTCCACCTGTACCGGCAACTTACCGGTCTAGTGAGGAGTCTCTCCTTACCTGCGGCCTCCACCCGTCCCGCTATCAGTCCCCTCGGGGAGACATATATGAAGGAGTAGAAGGCTAGAAGCATCGCACGATGCTGTCCAACTTGCAGAGCGGTCTGGCAGCATTCGCTATTGGAAGGATGGCAATGGGAAGTGAATTACGTAGATGCGTGTGGCTCTGAGGTTGCTGACCATCTGAAGCTCTTCGAACTTGCGACCGCGCAAATAACTTGCAGCGCAGCACTAATAAGGCTTTGGCGTTGGTTTTGGTTTGATCCACTCCGCCCACACTTGGCCGTTCCAGAAGTACTAAACACCAAAGGGTTAGCGAATGCTCAGACAATAGAGAATGACATAAACCAAGACCTGTTGAAGCCCAAGACAGTCTCGGACGCCACAGGGGTTCTGGAAAGACTCTCACCCAGCGATTTTCCCAAAAGTACCACTCGTCCTTCGTGTTCGGCGCAGCTGTCGCAGCATTTGGCTTCTTGGTCGGCGTAGTGGACGGTCGCATCATTGTGGTAATGCGAGTGGAGGTGGGCTTTGCGGTGGTTTTGGCCGTGGTCTTCGGTGTTGTGGTCGACTTGGCGGACGACTTGGGTGCCGCGGTCGACTTGGCGGTCGTCTTGGGTGTCGTGGTCGACTTGGCGGTCGTCTTGAGCGTGCTCGGAGTCGCGGGCTTCACGCCTATCACGCCTGACTTCCATGAAGACGATGCGGATGTGGCTTTCGAGCTCGTGGTCAAGGTCTTGATGGCTGACGGTTTCACGGCAGGGCTGCTGGGTGTTGGTGGCTTGACCTCGTCCTTGTCATCCTTGTCGTCATCATTTGGCTGAGCAATATCATCGATGAACGGCTTCTTCAGCAGCTCAATGCTTGCAAAATTTCCACTCTGATCTGTGTAGTTGTATCCGTACGCCGGGTTCATGTTTTCAATGGTCACCGACTTGACATACATCGTGTATGGACCGCCTTCCAAATCAGTGTAGCCGCCGGCCCATTCTCTGGTGCCTGTGTTCGCAGTTGGGTCGCCTGCGCACCAGATACCAAGCTGAAGCTTGGATGGAGACTGAGGGTATTGATACGCTCCTTTGGGCGTAGATTTGCTGGCGAGATGAGTGCGAACATTCTTTCCGTCTACAGCCCACGAAAGTGCAGTGGGTGACCAGTCGATGGTGTATTTGTGGAACGTCTTTTGCGGGTTGGAAACGTCAAAGTAAGAGCCGCGATCATAGTCACCAGTCACACCCTGATGAAGAGTCAGTACTTTCTAGCGGAAACGGCAAGCACAATCGGACTCACTTTGCCAAAGTAGTTGTTCTGCCCGACTCCACTTGCCCACCTGGCCTGCCCGAAGTTGTTGCCAGAGAACTCGTAGTCGATCTCGTCGAAAGTATCCGACATGAGCACGGCAGAACTAATCATAGCGGTTCCGTTGGCAATGCGTGCTTCGATTGTCACCTTACCGAATAGAATCATGAAGTTCGTCCAAAGTTGAGGTGCATCGTAGCGTTTGTTGAAGGTGAATTCGGCTCCAAGAGGACCGAACTTTAGGCTGGCCCAGTTGGAGAGAGTCCACTCGGGAGGGATGGAGGTCGTTTTCGTGAAGTCGATGAAGTACTTGCTGCTGGGAAGACCAGGAGAAGGCGGACACGCGCCCGTGGCATTCTTGGTAGGGTTGCATGGCCAGAATTGACCATCGTATCTTTGGGCAGCGGATGAGGCTGCGAGAGACCCGAGGACCGCGAGGATGATGAAGAGATGCATCGTTACGGTCTGCGAGATTTCAATGCCGTCGACGATGGGACGGGATGCCTACCATGCGAGATACACGTCGATAGAGATAGTCGTGAAGACAAAGGGACGTCTTTGGCATTACCTTCCACTTCCGGACAAATCGTACAAAGGCGAATTTGAAAGCGATCTCGCAAGCTCAATGAAAGCTTCCCGCTGGCCATATGGGAGTCTTTGGAAAGGGTCTGACTATTGGATCGGTGGAGATCAGCATGTAATGATTGCCTTTGCTATACGCTGGATCTACACAAAGGAGGTGGTGATTGCGAGAGTCTCGACCATGCCAGCGGCATGTTCGTTCACATGATTGGCTCGGAACACAGTGCATAGTATAGATCTGATAGTGTCGATTGTTCATGAGATGATGTTATTGCTCTGTTAGAGGAGTGTGCTCGGCAGCGATGGCGATGGCGATGGCAATGGGTGAGGTGAGGTGCGCCGTTGGCGAAAGCCAGCCCCGGATGATCATTTATCCGCCGCGGGATTTCAGTGGCGACCCATCCTTTCACTCGCCAAATAAGGTTTAGACGCGTTCCCAAATAAGAAGTTGTTAGTAAAGATTTATTTGGCGATCAAGGAACCGCGGATCCGAATGCTACAACTTGGAGGCGACAGAGAGAGTCCAACTGTAGAAGCTAGCGAGGGTCATTGCTACAAAAAGGTAGCTCGTCGTCGTTGTCGGCCCCGTCAAGCCCCTAGGGCTCCCCCGAGGCAAAAACCATATATCTCAAAGATTCTCGTCCCTACGACGTCGCAAAAAAATCTCCCAACGCGGGATCGAACCGCGGACATCCAGATGACATCAGGGGGTACTTCCGTTACAGTCTGGCGCTCTTCCTGTTGCGAATTATTAAACTTTGATCGCATGAGTCGTTGGGCTGAACCACACATACCAGCTGAGCTATTGAGAGTGCAGGAGCTGAGCTCCTAATAGCTGATTGGGTGGAAAGTGGCTGATTTGCCTTTATATATGGCTCAAACAAAAAGCGAGAAATTGCCTTCTGCATCACTGACGACGCAACTCTGCATAAGGGGCCACAAGTGCTGCATCTTAGCATCTGTCTTTGTCGACAAGCTGCTCAATCGATTGATTCAACGACTAGAGCTGTGGAGTTATGCCTGGATGACATGGGATACACGACGCTCTATAAGAGGACGATTAGCAGCTAGCATGGACGGGCGAACACCAAACGAAAATATGACGCCGCTTTGACGGGATATAAACCAGGCGGTAGGATAGAAGGGACTTTACATGCATGAGGGCGGAAGAGAATTGTGGTATTCTCTTCGACAGTTCCTCGAAGCCGCCAAGTGCTGAAAGTGAAATGCCTTTTCCTCATCACCGTTGACCTCATTGAACAGCTTTGCCAAAGCCCTCAAGTATGGCTAACCCAGGTCCAGAGGATGTACCGCAATTCCAGGAGCCCGGACAGGGTCACTGATTCACTTGACTTCCCGGTCCATCGATCGTTCGATGTCGTTGAACACTTCCAATCGGTCGTCTTGAGATCGAAGACTGAGGTTGTTGAAGCATTCGTGGCGGTTGACTCAGGTGTCTTTGCCGACTATAGTGACCAAGGCGGTTTCAAATCGTGTCTGACAGTGCTGCTGCAAGCATATTTCCAAGTCCGCCCAAGATCATTCAATCATCAAAGTCATTCGAGTTCCCACTACTCTTCGACATCCCCATCTCAATCGCTGCCCTCCGAAATCTCACCCTCAGAATCTCCACTGCCACCAGAGCTCTCATACGGCTTGGACGGGCGAAGGTCGATCTTCAACATCGAGCCCTCACCCTCATCTCCCACGCGAACGTGAACCTGATACGTCGTGCTGCCCTCCTCGTCTTTCTTTGGCACGGGCACATCCACCTTTGGCGCTGGCACGTCCACGCTGAACAGATGCGCCTCCATCCAAACACGTCTCTCTCCATTCGCCAACATGTGTCCCTCCAGGAATTGTTTCAACGGGCCGTCCTTCCAGCGATACAACTTCCCCAAACCGTCTGCATCCTCGGTGTACTTGTCCTCGTCGAGACCTTTCGCCCATGGCAACACCCAGAAGCGGATTCCATACAGCCGATTCTTGAATGCAGCTTGGAAATCCCCGAGCCCATCCCTCAAAACCTTGGTCAGAGCAGCAGTCGCGAATTGGCCGTCTTCGAAGTCGACGAGGATGTCGCCTGGGACCTGGAGTCCAGAAAGACGAGGCTTGGTGAAGCCGTTGACGACTCGTACGGCCAACTTGAGCACTACTCCTTTCATATCCCTGTCTTTCGGAATGGGATTGGCGGTGGATGCACGATCGTATTGCAGAAACGTCAGCATCGGATACTGTGGTACACCAGGCTGGACTTTCGCTTCCTTTGCTTCGATGGCCAGTCTGAATCTCCAGATGCGTTTTCGGTCCTCTTCGCTGACGTTGATGTACGGTGGGATGAACGTGGTCTTGCGCAGGGTTGGCGAGGGACCCAGATTGTGCGTGGGACCGAGAAGATAGCCGTGGAAGGGACGGGCGTATGTACCGGTGAGTCGACCCGCACCTGGATTGGGGCGATCGTAAGCTAGAAGGACTGGTCCGGTCAGGCGTGAGTGCTTGGCGGTCGACTCCTTGTGAACTGGTTCTGTTGGCGCGAGAGCTGGTAGCGCACTGGGCTTGAGAGTGCCGACACGATGGTGGTTGATGATGGCATGCGACTTGATGATGTCGGCAGTGTCGATCTCGGTTGGGTCAGGTCCAAGATTCACGAGCTCAATTTGAACGTCAATGTTGATCGTCGGAGCGTCGGAGGTGAGCTCTTTGCGTGTCAAGAAGAGATCGGAAAGTGTGGAGATGCGCATTGGACGATCAGACGTAGGGTTGACGTATTGGCTGCGTTCATCCGGGAAGCGGAGGAAAGATCGCATGTGCCAGCCGTAATCGCCGCATTTGAGGTGGCGGAGATACGTGGCATGCTTCTCGCGAACTCCTTGACAGTGTCGACGCATGACAACTTGGAGGATCTCGGGTCCGCTGTCGAGGGTGACTTGTGCGTAGCGGACGCTGGGCTCGATGACAAGGGCCTCGCTGATGGAGTAGAAATTCATGATCACATTGCAGCAGTCGGCGTTTTGAGCGACGTGTGGCGAGATCGGCGGACTCGATACATTCGATGAGGAGTATTCCAAGTCGGAGTCTGAGAGTCCTCTGTTGTGAGGTACCGCCGCCGCGATGCGTGAAGAGCGTGGCGATGTTGATGCTCGTAATGGAGACACTTCGGAGTCGGAGTCTGGAAGTGTCCCGTTGATCAGTTCCACGGCCGCAAGCGCGCGTGGAAGAGCTTTCTTCAGCACCACGTGAGCTTCGATGTACAGTAACCGGTCATGTCTGGCGACGTGAGAGTCCGAGGTGAACTGCTCCAGAATGCCATCGTCGAATTGATGGAGAATGTTGGTAGAAGCTCCTTGAGGCAGAACAAACAGGAGAAGCTTCCACTTGTCCTCAAAGTCCGCGTCGAACAATGCACATGCCGAGTTCTGCGCCCTCAATTCCAAGCACATCCTCCTGTGAAGCTCGTCGGGCGTACAACGAGGATGTAGCTGGAGAGATGTAGGTGCGAACAAATGGAAGTCGTGAGATTTGCTGTAGCAAGGTCCGTAAACGCTCAGATAATAGCCTTCGTAGTCTTGTATGACTGCCGGAGAGGCAACCTTGCCACACGTGAGCCGAACTGCTTCCGGTAGCTTGGCTTGCTGAGCATGGGTGCCTGTCGCAAGAGGTTCGATATGGGATTTGACTGATTTCAGCAAAGATCCCAGCGTCAGCTCGTCAGCGAAAGGCCCGTAGAACTTGCTCCGAGAAGGCAGCTCTTCCAGGACGAAGGCCTTGTCGAAGTTGCTAATCTCTCGGTTCTCGATCGTCCACACATCCACTCCGATCAGTTCTGCGCTACCCGGATGGCCAATTCGGCAGCGGCCAAAGTAGCGGTGGAAGCTCGGTTCTGCTTGTGGGAGTGATGCATTTGGATGGATGGCTCTAACCTTGTTGTCGCCGACGTGAAGGTAGCGATAGTCGACTTGGGATGCCAAAGGGATAGCAAAGTGCGGCAGAGAGTGACCACTTTGGACGGTGTAGATGTTGACGGGTATGATGCGATCCCGCTCGGAATCAGAGAACAGCTGCGAGACCTCCCGAAACTGGTATCGACCATCCAACCCGGCGGTGAGATAATGGTTCCTCCAGTCGGCAAAGTCGACAACGGCGTGGACTGTCCAATCGCTTTCGTCGTTCGGGCTCGATCCGGCTGAAGCTGCTCTCATTTCACGCAGGCGGCCCGTCACCATCTCCCGCAGGATGGAGGGCAGCTTGGAGAGACAGGTTTCGGGAGGAATCTCGCGCTTGAGCGGACTGTCGAAGATACCAAAGACCATGCGTATGGTGACATTCATCTTCCCGGATGACTGCTCGTTGGAAGACTCCATGCGGAACCACTTCTTGAGGGCCTCCCGACCGAAACCTGTTCCGTTTGACATGTATGGAATGGTGATGAAAGAGATGAGGAAGGAGAGGACACGATGAAGAAGCGCTTCAAGCATGCGGTGGTTGGAAAGGAAAGGTAGGTACCTTCCGGCGGAAGCTGTCTGAAGATGACATTCTTGCATGCAGGATGCCACGCCAAGGTGTTGTTCGAGCAAACGGTGGATTCAAACGACATGCAGCCAACTCTTTGCCCGTACTTTACCGCGACAAGCCGATACACCATTGCATCGTCGCTGCCCTGAGTGATACCATGCGGCATACAGCATGATGTGACACCAGTTGCACCCGCGTCGATCGTTGTACTGTCAATAAGAGGTATACTTCGCGCTTCGGGGGAGATCACAAGGGTCAGTCGATGTCCTCCGAAGCGTACGGTGGCCGGAGCGGAGAAGAATGACATTTGACAGTCGGAAGAAGATATCGCTGATCTACCTGTCGTCGTCTGTCATTTGTCGTCGTAAGTCATGTGTCGTATGTCATCTGTCATATCTGTCGTCTGTCGTTGGGCGCGTCTGTCACGAATCACGATGCGCAATAAAGATCCACGGCCCGGTCCGCCCGGCTGCGCTAGAACTACGGACATTGGCTCCGGAGCATCTCCGAAAACGTCGTTGAAAAGTGGTGCCACTTTCGGAAGGAAATGCGATCTCGGAACAGCGGAAGTGGTGGACACCTTGGAAAGCATTTAGTAAAAACTGCAGACGGTCTCGCTCGCGTTTTTTCCTTTCATTCTGTTCCACCGCCACCAAATCCTTTCGTTCTGCGCCCTGTGGACAGGATCTTCCCGGGATCCCACTCTTGTTGGAGGTGGCCGTGCTTCTCGTGCGAAACATGGCGTCCGTCTGGCAGGCTCTCAATGCCTCCTCCACCACCCACGCCCCGAGCACTCTCTACGCCGACATTCGTGTCACCTCGCCGGGACTCCTCAATAAAGTCCTCGACGGTGCGACGCCTGTGAATGTCTTTGGCGCATTCCTGGCACTGTTCGTGGCGGCCGTCATTTACGATCAGTGTGAGTCCTACCATGAACATTGCCACTGCCGGCAAAACACTGACTGATCGGTTTCAAGTCTCCTACTGGACTTACAAAGGCACTCTGGCCGGTGACGCCTGGAAGATTCCCTTTGTCGGTCCATTCCTCGAGAGCGTCAACCCCAAGTTCAGCAAGTACCACCAGAAATGGCTGTCCGGCGCGTTGTCATGCGTTTCCGTCTTCCACAAATTCGTGGTGATCGCGGCCACCCGCGACATGGCCCGCAAGGTGCTGAACTCGCCCGCATACGTCAAGCCATGTGTGGTGGACGTCGCGCACAAGTTGTTGCGACCCGAGAACTGGGTGTTCCTGGACGGGAAGGAGCACGTTGAATATCGCAAGGGTCTGAATGGATTGTTTACGCGAACGGCGTTGGAGACGTACCTCCCGGGACAAGAGGAGGTGTACAACGAATACTTTGAGATGTTCCTTCGCGAATCTCAAGCGGCTGGCAAGCCACAGGCATGGGTCTATCACCTCCGAGAGTTGATGTGTGCCGTTTCGTGCCGCACATTCGTCGGACACTACATGTCGCGAGAGGGCGTCAAGAAGATCGCGGACGATTACTACAACATCACGGCTGCTTTGGAACTGGTCAACTTCCCGGTCATCCTCCCATTCACCAAGACCTGGTATGGCAAGAAGGCCTCGGACAAGGTTCTGGAGGCCTTTGCGAATTGCGCTGCGAAAGCCAGGATCCGCATGAAGCAGAAGGGTGCTCAGCCTGAATGCATCATGGACCGCTGGCTCATGCAGATGATCGAGTCCGATCGGTACCGCGAGCGCATCGCGAATGGAGAGCAAGTCCCGCTAGAGCAGAAGCCAGCCATGCTTTTGCGCAACTTCTCCGATTTGGAGATCAGCATGACAGTTTTCACATTTCTGTTCGCTTCGCAAGACGCGACTTCCAGCGCTGCGTCATGGATGCTCCAGCTCGTCGCTGATCGTCCTGAAGTGCTTCAAAAGGTTCGGGAGGAGGGCCATCGCCTTCGTCCGGATCCTAACCACCCGGTGTCTCTTGAGACACTCGAAAACATGGTGAGTCTGATAGATGGGACGAGATTTAGTGCAGCACGTTGACCATTATCTCAGGAATACACTCGCGCCGTCGTCAAGGAGGTCCTCCGCTACCGCCCACCCGTACTCATGATCCCCTACCTCGTCAAGAAGGACTTCCCAATCCCCGAAGCCAACTACGTCGCCAAAAAGGGCACAATGATCATCCCTTCGACCTGGCTCTCCCTGCACGATCCCGAAGCCTACTCGAACCCCGATGAATTCGCACCCGAACGATGGACGACAGGAAACGCCGAGGAGCAAGGGAAGAACTGGCTCGTATTCGGCACGGGTCCCCACTACTGCCTCGGACAACAGTACGCGGTGCTGAACTTGATGTTGATGTTGCACAAGTTGAGCAAGGAGTATGAGTGGGAGCATCAGATCACGGATAAGAGCGAGGAGATCAGGGTGTTTGCGACGATTTTCCCGATGGACGATCTGCTGTTGAAGTTTGAGAGAAGGGATCCGGCGGCTGTTGCGGTCGGCGCTTGAAGAAACAGTGGGTTTTGCGGTCTCGGTGTTGCGTTCGTGAGCATTTTGCGGGGCTCCTGTTCGGAAATGGATGACTTTTTTGAGGACAGGGATAGGCGACCATCACGGCACTTGCTTTGAGATAATGCATGGAGAAAGTGCGCGCGCGGAACAGGGCGGGTGCGTACGAACGGTGACTGATCATCGTTGATACAGCGACATTAAGACGGACGCCTGATGGCTTCATATGGGCAACAGGCCAAATGAGCATACAGAAGTTGTATATATCCCTTTGCTTTTTCTGCTTTAAATGATGCGCTTGCAAATTGCGGCCTTGATAGAAGATTGCTTGCCTCTTCCACTACCATGAATTCACCTCCCAGACCTCCCTGAGACCATTTCACAATACTTACATCCCAGACACGCTCGCCGCCTCTGACGGCCCACCAACCGGGGTGCCAGCAGCGTCCTCATCCGCGTATCGAATCACCCTTCTCCCTCCCGGCGTCGCTGTTCCATTTGCCACCAGGGCTTGCGGCACTCCCAGCGGTCTCGGATCCGACATGTACGGCGGCCTCATCCGCGGTGCCGAATCGTCGTCCATCCCATTCGAGTCGGACTTGTGCCCATTGGACATTTTCCCCGGACCAGGCAAGTCCAACGCCGACGCGATCGCCGGCGTCGCGTTGCCGCTACGGGCCCGACTTGACGCTCGGGAGGAGCGGTCGACCGATACCACGGCCGAGAGGGTACGGGGAAGTTGGAGGCCGAGTTTCCCGAGCGGGATGGACAGACCGTGGACGAAGATGGAGCACATGGCGAGAAACCAGACGACGACGTTGAGGGCTTCGCTGAGTTGGGCGGCGTCGGAGCGGATTGTGCCGTCGACGGTGATTTCGCGGAGGAATTCGCGGGCGACGTAGAGGTAGAAGATGGCGCTGACGCCGATGGGGCCTAAGTGGTGATTAGATTTTGTTCCGAAGGGTTGCGTATAAGATCATGCTTACCGAAGAACCCGACGAAGAATGCGTGTTGGTAGTGTTCGACTTGGTGGATCCATTTGTGGAAGCCTAGTACCATGGGGAGACGTCGGAAGAGGAGGACCATTATGCCGAGTGGGATGAGGCGATAGATGGGAATGACGCTGTTGTCGAGGAACCTGTGCCAGGGACAGACGGCGCCGAACCACATGAAGATGCCTACGTTAAGGAGCATGTCGATCGTGGGCTGCAGAGAGTCGTCCATGGTTTCCAGTCGAAACCAGTCGTCCCAGGTGAAGACGTTGCCTGCGATGAAGCAAGCCAGGACATCATCTGAGCCGATGAGGCCGACTGTGCCCACGATGAAGAGGGCCAAGGTGATTGCGAAGACAAGGAAGGACTCCCGATCGACGTAGTTGCGTTCTTCGGCCCAGTGGAGTAGCTCTTTGGCGATCCAGCCTACAGTTGCGCCGTAGACGACGGACAGGATGATCACGTAGACCCAGGTCTCGGAGAACCATAAGCCAAAGGCGTGACCGGCACCACCGTGCTGTCCGGCGCCGCCGTTGCCCAAGTACTTGAGCAGGTACAATCCCAGGAACAGGAATGGATACCCGAGACCATCATTCGCACCGGACTCCGCTATGATCTTGAATGAAGGGAATCAGCAAATGGAAACAAGAGAAAATAGCGTTCGACATTCTTACTATCTTCTGCAAAGCAGGCGGGATATTCTTATCCGCAAACTTGCCCTTTACAATACTGTTACTAAGCACGGGATCCGTTGGTGACACGCAAGCACCGATACCTGGAACAGAAGGGCGGAAGGGTCAGCATTGGCTCGGACGCAAAAGGCACAGGGGCAGAGTCTCAGGACCGCTTGCAGGCCGTCTACCCTTCAAGTTCTTACTCAACGCCATCACCAGATCGATATTCGGCACCATCGCCCACACCAACAACGATGTGCAAATCCACATCACGCACATGCCCGGGCCAAGCAGGATGGACAGACTTTTCCATTCCGTCCGCAAGTACTTGCTCGGCAACTGCACGCCCGCCAGCACGAGTTGCACCCCCAACACCAGCCGCGTAAAGTACAAGGTGATGGTCTCCAGATCGATGTCATCTCCGTTGGCATACTCGAGCGGCCGCAGCCAGTTCGTTGCATGCGGACTGAAGATCACGCCCGCGATGGTGGATATCAGCGCTTCGGACAGGTAGAACTTCTCTTTCAAGAGGTAGGATACCAGTCCGAAGATGGTGACGAAGCCGCCGAGCGTGGCGCAGACGATGTTGAAGTTGACCAGCGAGAGGGTTGGCATCTTTGCGAACGAACGGACTTGGCTATCGAGGTCAAGGCTTGTCTTGAAAAGCTTGGTATTGTGCTTGGTATGGTGTGCTATCTATGGTGCTCTTTTCTTGGTTCTCGAGGAGAGGCGTATGGTCCCGAGGAGGGATGGCGGAGCGGGTGTTATCGAATCATTGGTGATGGATCGATGCGATGGAGGTGTTGCGCGAGTATCTGCCACTTTGTCGGCTGGTCGTCGAGGCTGTGATGATTGTGTGTGAGATGGCTTATCCTTGACGACCTCCGTAATGTGAAGTCATGCATCCTCGCATGAACTTCGGCTTTAACCTCGTCATTGAATTTCCATAGTTCGTCACTTCGTATTCTGTGGCAACGAACTGAATATTTACCTAGCCCCTATGTTCCGAGTCCATTTATCACCATATCTATCAGCAGTGAGGTCACCAAGTTGTTTCCCATCGCACGTAAATTACAACAGACAATCCATGTTCGGCTCAACATCAATCTCCGGTTTCGCTCTCTCTCTCTCTCTCTCTTTCCGTGACCCCTCATGCCCCGCAATCCACCATGTAGGAGACGAAACAACGACATCTGCCAAAACAAGACACCTCTATCAACAACCACATCTCTAGATCAAGATGAGTGACGAAATTGTCCGTCCCGTTCGACACTTCAACAATCGTGTTGCCATCGTGACCGGTGCCGGAGCTCATGGAGATGGTATCGGGAACGGACGTGCAGCAGCGATACTGCTCGCAGAAGAGGGCTGTTCGGTTGTCTGCGTGGATTTGAAAGTCGAATTGGCTGAGAGGACTGTTGAGATGATCACAAAAGAGGGAAAGGGCAAAGCTATCGCCGTGAAGGCGAACGTAGCAAACGAACATGATTGCAAGAGAGTAGTAGAACAGGCTGTAAAGGAGTGGGGAAGGTTGGATATTTTGGTCAATACTGTGGTATGTCTAAATGCTTTGATGACTGGTCGATATCTCCCAGGTAGCTCGTTTTGACTGACTCGTACAGGGTATCGGAGGTGCACCCGGCACAGCAGTCGACGTGGACATGGTCGAATGGGCGAAGAGCATGGAGGTGAACGTAGCATCAATGGTGATGATGTCGAAGTATGCGATTCCTGAGATGAAGAAGAACAAGGGGCAGTGGCGAGGGAGTATCGTGAACATGGCCTCTGTCGCGGGTATTCGTGGTGGAAATCCTCATTTGCTTTATCCAACGAGTAAAGGCGCCATCGTGGTATGTTCATGCTTCGAGCTGACGGTGGCAAGATTGAGCTGACGAGATCGTCCAGAACATGACGAGAGCAATGGCCTCACACCACGCTCTTGATGGTATCCGAGTGAATTGTGTTTGTCCAGGGATGGTGTATACCCCTCACATGGGCGGGTATGATGGAGGCATGAGCGATGCGGCTCGAGCTTCGCGGAAGAACAGGAGTCTTCTGAAGACTGAGGGCAATGGGTGGGACGTCGGCGCCGCGATCCGATTTCTGGCCGGAGATGAAGCTCGATGGATGACGGGCGTGATCCTGCCTGTCGATGCTGGATCCACAGTAGCGACGGGATCCGACCTTCCTCCCGACGCAAACAATCATCCGAAGCCAACATAGATATTATTTCAAGACATACCGGTGGTAACGTGTGAAGTCGTCCCAGCATCTCCTGCAGTCTTCACCGACTCATTGATCCTCCTGTGCAGCTCCTCAGCAGCAGCCACATGCGCCTCCAGCTTCGGATGATACGGCGTCAGACCCTCCATGAACATTTCCAGGTCAAACCCAGTGACCCAAGGTTGATTCGTCCCCAACTCATGTCCTACACTCAGCTTCGACATCTCCACCAAATTCACACCTTCCCTCGATTCCGCTGCCTTGCGATATGCCTTAGCGAGAACAGCTGCCCGATCACGATGGTGTTGTATCCTCTCAGCGGACATCAGTGTATCTCGTCCTGACTGCGTGGCGTCTCCGTAAATAGCGACGTAGTCCACGAGATAAATCTCTGCCTTCGGAGCACGTTCGCGGATTTTGTCAATCACGCTGAGAAATCGCCGTGTGAGCTCCTCGAGACTCAAGCTAGGAGGGAGATCAAGCGCAAGGAAGTCCGCCAGCATCTCCTTCACGAGTCCATTTGGTGAAAGGCGATATTCTTCAGACATCATGCCGCCGCTGTAGCCTAGATCATTGCCGCCACCTGTCAATGTCACGATGTCCGCATCCTTGGGTAGGGAGTCCAACTGTGGACCAAAGGTCCTGCCGAGTGTTTCTTGCTTCTCATTCAGGACGTTCAGGAGTGTTGCGCCGGAGACCGAGAGATCGATGAGGTCCGCGTTTAACAGCTTTGCGAGTTGAGAAGGGTAATTTTGCCCGGATCGTCTTGCATTTGGTTCGACGACTGGTTCAATTCCGGGACCGGCGGCAAAGGAACTGCCTAAGGCGACTATCTTCAGGCGGCGGTCCGACATGTCTGGCATTGATGCACTTTGTCTCTCACAAATCTGAGCAGGAGTGTACGTAGAAGTCAAGGCGAAGAGTTAGGATGTCAGGATATGTCTTGGCAAAAGTGGGCCTCGACTAGCATCGTTCAATTGTCAGATGTAAAGTACCACCACTCGTTTCTCGAGGGTGTTATTGTATGTACAGACTTCCTCTGAACAGCTCTTCACTTCCCCTGAACAGCTCTTCACTTCCCCTGAACAGCTCTTCACTTCCCCGACAAGACGGCCCCTGATTGATTCAAGACAGGCTGCGATCTAGAAGAACTTGCCCTTCACATCAGTCACGGTCCTCTCCACACCATTGCCGTCAACGAATCGGTGGCGATCAATGCTCGAGCGCTCTTCCGCTCTTCCGGCTCGAAGGCAGCATCAGGAGCTGCTGGGCGATCGAGAGCCGTGAATCGGTTGCCACTTGCTTTCGCCCTCACCCAAAGCACACCGATACGCAGGCAGAATGCCGCGATGGCAAACAGCAATCCTCCGACGGGCGCAGTGACAAAGGCGCCGAAAGCAGACCAGTCGTTCCCATACAATCCACCGGACAGAATGAGAAGCTCGCCGGCTTGCTTGGCGTTGCCATCGTAGTAGACCAAACCGAAGAAGAAGACGGAGAGGATGCCTCCGAGACCGCCGATGACCACCTCGAACCCACGCCAGCAGTATGCTCTGGAGCTGAGACCGATGACCAAGCATGGAATGATGGAAGCGCTGATAAGATCGGAGATGAGGTAGATCTGAAGCACACTGGGGCTTTTGAGAGCCACAACGATGGTGGGTACGATGATGACCACAACGATGGCGCGAACAATCCAGATGTTCAGTTTGTTTCTGAAGAGGTCGTTCGATCCGGTGGAGATGATTGCGGACTGGAAGGAGTCGAACGCGGAGGTACTCAATGTGACAACCATGACGAGAACAACTCCCACAACCCAGGCCGGAAGAGTGTTGAGGAGGGTGAAGAGCTCGATACCAGAGGCTTCCGGAGGGCTACCGAGCACTCCCGACCAACCTGCGATGAGACCGGCCACGCCGATGAGAGTGGCAATGCAGGTCACAGCGACAGCTGCGATACTGACACCAATCCAAAGATCTTTGTCGGTCTTAGCGGCGAAGGCTCTCATCCAGAACTGCGAGAGGAAGAAGTCGTTTGACAAGATTGCCACTGGGAGAATATATAGCAGTTGCCATCCGAGCAGATTGGCATTGAGATACCCGGAAGCTGGGATTGAGGACCTATCGATGTCGACAGTTGTGGCGATAGAGATGGTTCCGATGACGATGAACAGAAGCACCATGGCTCCCTGAATGTTGTCTGTGACGAAAGAGACTCGGAAGCCTCCTGCGGCAGTGTAGATTGTAGTCACTGCGCACTGGACAATGACAGCAGGGAGACCGTTGAGACCAGTCAAGAGGTTCACGACTTGCTGAAGGGCAGAGAGCTCAGCTACCATGTAGAGCCACATCGTCGCAAGGCTGGACATTGTCAGTAAGAGGTAAAGCCTTCTTTGAGCTACGACGTACGTGAAGAAGCTCAAATAAAGAGCTGTGACGCTTCCATAGCGCTGGCGAGTCCACTCGGTGAGGACAAAACCTTCGGGACATTTCCTCCTGATGATCGGAGCCAGAACCGCAAAGATGAACAGCGGCAGGCCCGAAGAAAGGGCATAGACAAGCAATCCATGAACACCAGCGAGCGCGGCGATGTTGGGGTACGTGAACAAGATTCCCGATCCAAGGGCTGATGGATGTCGTCTATGTCAGTGGTTTTATTCAAAGTGTGGGGATGGGGGAGTAGAAGCGGCAGCACATTTCCCACGCAAGCATTAACTTGATCGAGTCATAGCGGTACATCTCAGCTTCACGCAGTAGTCTCGCATGAAGGCCCCGCCGTCTCTCCCGCAGCAGGAGGTGGACAGTGAAGTCCAACATGTTCGACTCGCGATCGGCGCCCGCAGTGCTGCACATCGTGCTCTCGAAGCGGTTCACCACACGTCCGAAGTCGTGGAGAATGAGCTTTGGAGAGCACGATGCCAAAGAATGCATGCGTACGAACCTTCTGTCAGTAGCGTTGACGTTATGCGTATCGTGAGGTGATCGAGGTGAAAAGGTCACACTCTCCGCTCATAATGCCTTGCCGCTTCATATGGGTCTCACGACCGCACGGCGACACTCACCAGATGCGATGAAGTTCAAGGCGAGCGGTACTCCTGTATTTCTCTCGGTCAGCATCGTCCAAGAATGGAAGGATTCCCACTGGGCGCTGTTTGCCCGCTGTACCCTTTTGAGTTCTGTTGGCCGATAGGAATTGTCCCGCTGTCTGGCCACGCAGTCTCCATGCGATATAGAGACCGAAGACGCTGTTTTGCAAATCGTTAGGTCGAAGCTGGGCCCGTCGCGTGTGGGGGAGGACTGACAGGAAAGCTGCGTATGTGCAGTACAACAAGGCGTTGGACGCCGGCTGCGATGGTTGACCCATGACTCGCGTTTTGCGACGTGATCGAAACTGACGTGCGAGGTTGTTGATGATACAGGTGTAAGTAATTCTGTTCGAGCAAGCTTTTCCATCGAGTTTGATTGCTTTTCCTCCAGCCGAGCGCCACCACCGGAATCCGGCAAGTAATCGTCTTAATAAGCAGCACGCAAGACGAGCATACATAAGGTATCTCTTCTCCCGACCGTTTTTGACATTGCAAGTGCCAGGTTTTCTGCCTTGAAGCCGCTGAGCTGGGGACATCCCGCCGGGAATGGTTCTTGACGGAATGTTGCAGCGCAAAGCCAAGTACAACGTTACACGACAGTACGCTCCTTCCGAAAGGAGGACTTGATATCAACAGGACCAACACCAACTTTCTATCGTTGTAGATATATCGCCGTTACTTCGTATCATGAGTTGAACCAAAGATCACCCAAAACTCCTCGCTAATGCACAAAGGCCACCCAAATCGACAAGACTTTTCATCCAGTTCCGTGCCTCTTCTACGCCTTGGCGAAGTCCTGCAAATACGCGGCCAACTTCTCCGCCGCAGCAACGGGAACGGCATTGTAGTTGCTGCAACGAATACCGCCAACACTGCGATGTCCCTTCAGTCCCAGCAGACCTTTGGCCTCAGCGCCCTTCAAGAAAGCCTTCTCGGCATCGGCATCGCCGCCCTTGATGCGAAAGCAGATGTTCATCCGGCTGCGAGCAGTCTTGTCTGGAACGACAGAGTAGACAGTGGGGTTGTTGTCAAGGGCCGAGTACAGCAAATGTGCCTTTTGGTTGCTCTCGTTTTCCTGGCCTGCAATTCGTGCGCCGCCAGACGCTGGGTGCATGGCGAGGAGACGCTCCATGACTTGACCAGCAATCCAGACGTCGAAGATGGGGAGGGTATTGTACAAGCTGTTGTTCTTGGCGATGGTCGGCCAGTCGAGGACAATAGGTCCGGAAGGAAGACCGAGCTTCCGAAGGACTTTGGGGTCGGCGTACTCGGCGTGAGGTGGGAGGAACTCGTTCTTAATGATGGCAATGGTGATACCTGTGGTGCCCACGTTCTTCTGCGCACCGCCGAATATCATAGCGTGCTTCTTGACGTCGACAGCGCGGGAGAGGAAATTGGAGCTCATGTCTGCGACCAGATTGTGGCCGGAAGGCGTGCTTGGAAATTCGACACCATCCACTGTCTCGTTGTCGCAGTAGTATGTGAACGCGCACGAGTCGTCATCGGAAGTCACATTCCACGTAGATTTGTCTGGCACGAGACCGAACTTGCCGTCCCTGTGCTTTCGAGCATCTGTGACAATGTTGACATGCTCTCCGCCTACAAGACGGGCAGCTTCCTGCGAGGCTTTGAGAGACCAGGAACCAGTCACGAGGTAGTCCATCTTGAGTTTTTGCTGGACGATCTCCGCCAGCTTCGACTCATCTCCTCCGACAGCTTTCAATTGTCTAGCGATCCAGACGCTGACCATGTTGTAGACAACTGCACTAAACTCGCCACTGCCACCACCGTGAAGGAAGAGAATCTGGTAGCCATCCGGTCCATCGGATTCCGGAATGTCCAGGAGTTGACGGAGACCAGACTGAGCTTTGGCGAGGATAGCATTAGCGTCGGCACTGCGGTGAGAGATCTCTGCGATTCCCATGCCCGAGTCATTGTAGTTCAGGATGACTTTTGAGGCCTCCTCCAGGACGGGAGTGGGCAGAGGCGCGGGGCCGGCACCGTAGTAGTAGACATCTTCGCGGGAAGGCATTGTGAATTTTTGCAAGATCACACGAATCAAAGCAGAGTGGTCTTCAATGTCCTTTTCAAGGCGATGCTGATGACGGAGTCACGAATGGTGAAGTTGGCCTCTCTCACCAAAGAGTGTTCCAAGAAGCTCCTCCGACATCGCCGAGCCCCCAAAAATGTTTCCGAGCTCATTACCTCACTTGCCATTGGCTGCAGTCGTACATCACTCACCACATCATCTTTTGCCCTCATTACACATTGAATGGTGTGGTGACTGGAGGCGATATACACACAAATCATGGCGGCATTGAGAGCAGGCGTTGGCCGAAGCCTGCAGAGGCTGGCGAGAGGAGTGAGTATCGTCAAGGAGATCATCTCACATGTAGTACTGACCGCAGCTTGTCAGAACACCCTCCTCGCAACATCACGAACAATAGCTGTTTCCCGGTTCGCGCTTCCCACCACTTCATACCTTCAACACCGCCCTCGATACGTCTCCTCTACCCGACCTTCACGCCTCGCCGAACTCACCGATGCCTTTCCCTCCCAACTGGCCGGCGCGCCGTCCGAGATCCTCGCCAACGCGAAGCCCACCTCTCCAGTCCCTCAGACTTTGACCGAGAAGATTGTTCAACGATACTCTCAGGGTCTCCCAGAAGGCAAATTCGTCAAGTCTGGCGACTATGTCACCCTCGCGCCGCATCACTGCATGACCCACGACAACTCATGGCCTGTTGCGACCAAGTTTATGAGCATTGGCGCGACCAAGATCCACGACACCAAGCAGATTGTCATGACGCTGGATCACGACGTGCAGAACAAGTCGGAGAAGAACTTGAAGAAGTACGAGCAGATTGAGTCATTTGCGAAACAGCAGGGTGTGGACTTTTACCCGGCTGGAAGAGGTATAGGACATCAGATCATGGTTGAAGAGGGATACGCATGGCCGGGAACTGTTGCGGTGGCCAGCGATAGTCATTCCAACATGTATGGAGGTGTGGGATGCCTGGGAACTGCAGTGGTCAGGACAGACGCCGCGAGCATTTGGGCGACAGGACGGACATGGTGGCAGATTCCGCCGATTGCCAAGGTCACATTGACTGGTATTCTGCCAGAAGGTGTGACTGGCAAGGATGTTATTGTTGCACTGTGCGGGCTCTTTAACAACGACGAGGTACTGAATCACGCTATAGAATTCACCGGAGACACAAACACGATGAGAAGTCTACCAATCGACGACAGGCTGGCCATTGCGAACATGACGACCGAGTGGGGTGCTTTGTCTGGTCTGTTCCCAATCGACGACGTCCTCAAGGGTTGGCTACGATACAAGGCGACCGAGGCCAGCATGTACAAGGAGCCAGCGCCTACTTCAAGTCTCACCACCGACCGCTTCAACCACCAGAGACTCGATGAGCTATTTGCCGATCCACTCGCGGCTGACAGCGGCGCCACATACGCCAAGGAGCTCTTCCTGGATCTGGCTACTCTTTCACCATATGTCTCTGGTCCCAATTCGGTCAAGGTCGGCACACCGCTCGCTGAGCTGGAGGCGCAGAATATTCCAGTCAACAAAGCGTACCTCGTTTCCTGCACCAACTCTCGCCGATCAGACATCGAGGCGGCTGCCAAGGTGTTCAGAGCTGGAGCTGATGTCGATGGCAAGATTCCCAAGATTGCCGACGGCGTCGACTTTTACATTGCTGCTGCTTCCATCCCGGAGCAGAAGGCTGCCGAGGAGAACGGTGACTGGCAGGTCTTGCTAGAGGCTGGAGCGCAGCCACTCCCATCTGGATGTGGTCCGTGTATTGGTCTTGGAACTGGTCTTCTCGAGCCAGGTGAGGTCGGCATCTCCGCCAGCAACCGCAACTTCAAGGGTCGCATGGGCAGCACTGACGCCAAAGCATACCTCGCGAGTCCCGAAGTTGTCGCGGCCAGCGCGCTGCAAGGCAAGATCGCCGGTCCAGGTTGGTACCAGACACCGGCCGACTGGTCTGGCGTGCGCCGCGGCGAGGGAGATGGCGTAAAAGAGGAGGAGCGCATGATCAGCATCGAAGACGCCCTCGACAAAATCATCCGCGAAGCCGAGTCCGCCATTCAAGAAGGCGAGCAGCGCATTGCCGGCTCCTCATCCACCGATTCTCCCACCGAAGAAGATACATCCTCCTCCTCCTCACTCACCGAGATTCTCCCCGGCTTTCCCGAAAAAGTCACCGGCGAAATTGTCTGGTGCAACGCCGACAACGTCAACACCGACGCCATCTATCCCGGAAAATACACCTACGACGACGCCTTCTCCGCCGATCCCGCCAAAATGGCCACCGTGACAATGGAAAACTACGACCCGAACTTTGGCCAAGTCGCCAAGTCGGGCGACATTCTCGTCAGCGGCTTCAACTTCGGCTGCGGCTCATCTCGCGAACAAGCCGCCACTGCGATCCTCGCCAAGGGCATTCCTCTCGTGGTATCCGGCTCCTTTGGCAACATCTTCTCTCGGAATTCGATCAACAACGCCCTGATGGGCGTCGAAGTGCCGCGTCTCATCGAGCGGCTGCGGGCGACCTTTGACAACAACGCCACCTCTTCTTCCACCCCGAAAACGACCCCCATCACCGAACCCGCCGGCAACGCCTCGAGTGCCGAAAGTCTCGACTCCCCTCCCCCCGCGCCGGAGAGCAAACCCGCGGCGGAGAAACAGCTCACGGTCCGCACGGGCTGGACGTTCACGTGGGATGTGAGGCGGAGTCGGGTCGAGGTGCAAGAGGGCGAGGGAGGGGAGAGCTGGACGCAGAAAGTGGGCGAGTTGCCGCCGAATGTGCAGGAGATTATCGCGAGGGGTGGATTGGAGCAGTGGGTGAAGAAGGAGATTTCGGGGACGTTGTAAATGATAAAGATGGGAGCAGGTTTGAGTTTGTTTGGTGGATTGGTGTGCAGGGGGAGGGGGGAGAGGGGCTTTTTTTCTTTTCGAGGTTGGCTTGTACAGAGAGAGAGAGAGAGAGAGCGTGGGATGTTTCTACTCGAGCGGGGGGACATTGAAAAGTGATGCGAAGATACCCGAGTGGATCGGTCTTGATTCGATGATCTATCGCTGGCTGCGGGAGATTGTTCTTGTACCTTTTCGTTGAATTGACATTTCAGTTCTTGACAACTCGACACTACTAAGCGTTCAGAAATCGACCTCGATAGACATTATCCCTCGTAGTTATAGATATTTATTCTACCTCATCTCACACAACAGCCCTACAAGCCAAGCCAATAGAATAGGTCGTGACAAAATCAAATCAAAGAAAGGCAAGCCTCCTCCTCCCTCCCTCCATCCTCCCTACATTCCCGTCAGCCCACCCTCACAACTCAGAACATATTTAAACATATTCCGACTGCTACTAGTCATTCAATTCAATTCACTTGCTCGACAACCTCTCACTCACTTCCCCCAAAAGGAAAAAAGTTACAAGTTACTCGCCTCCAAGAAAACAATGTCCAAATCCAACCATGCCGGTCATTTCTTTCAAACAACCGAAGCCCTTGCGACAACATCAAGAAAAGCCGCCAAAGCAAAGAACAAACATGGCCATCCCATTCATATGTCCTCCAAAGTCCTCGCGCTATGTCCAGACATCTTCAGCGACCCATCCAACCCCGCCATCTTCGTCGCCGAAGCGGTAGGCGAAGTGAAACGAATCTTCTTGGAAGTGAGTGGCATCGAGGCCCTATGAAGTCCAACAAGTCCAGGCATACCTAACCCACTTCACATCACCCAGGACGGCAAAACCGAACGCATCTTCAACGGCAGCTCCGCCCCTCTCACCTGCCTCGCCATCTGCCCCCTCACCAAAACCCTCTTCACCGGCTCCTGGGACAAATCCATCTACGCCATTCCCCTCTCCTCCTCCTCCTCCTACACCACCCTCACCTCCCACACCGACTTCCTCAAAACCCTCCTCACCACCTCCCTCTCCAACCAACCCATCCTCATCTCCGGCTCCGCCGACGCCAGCATCATAATCTGGGACCTCACCACCACCCCTCCCTCCCCACTCCACAAACTC